>CAUYON010143541.1:0-17328 GCA_963573935.1 Arctocebus calabarensis | reverse complement strand
CTCCTCCTTGGCAGTGTCAGTGGTGTGGCAGCCAGCTGAAGAGCCAGCGGGCTGGATGACAGGCAAGGAGGGGGACCTCCAACCTCCACCAGAGGCTCCAATTGCCAAAAAGCCTGGACAACTGCTGAGGAGACACCTGTGCCTTGGTGCCTCCTTCACTTCACATTTAGGACTAAATGTGGAACCCCCATCTCTTATGCCTAGGTCAATTTCTTGTGAACTTCCTAGGCCTCAATTCCATGAAAGGACTGTATCCATTCATTGATACATTCATTCACCTTGCCCCTGGTGGAAGGGACTGTATTCATTCGTTTCCGGGCCAAGGAACCCATACACCTATATATACACCCTGAGACTAAAGGCCTAAAGGAGGAGATGGGGAAAGAACGGGAGAGAAACGGAGAGAGCTTCTCTTTCCCCACTTGAGTTCTCTCCCTCTACCAGGACCTTTAGTGTTTTCTGTATTCTTTTCTGTAAATAAATTCTGTCTTACAAAAAAAAAAAAAAAAAAAAAAAGTGCATCATCAAAAAAAAAAAAAATGCCCCAGTTTTAGTGCCGTTGTATAAAGCCAATTCTCATTTGTTCCCAATCAATATTGTAGTTCTGTTGATAAAGAGGAGGGTGAAAGGATATTGGGATAGCAACCCAGAGCATCTGCCACAACTATTACAATGATCCATTTACACATCACATAGTCTATCTAAAGCATCAGATAATTTTGTTTTCTAATACTAATGGCAATTGTTTGTTTCCCTGGAACAAAATGCTAAAAGGTGCAGATTCAATCACACAAATCTTTGGTCTGACGTTCCATGCACGTCATCCCTTCACTGCTATTTTCATGACTCTGTTCAGTTTTGCAGCACCATAAATCATCTCCATTATCCTCTGACTCAGCTCCCATGTAATTAGCTTCACATTCATCATCTGTCTTCAGAGAAGTTGCAGTTTCTTTCTGGGGAAAATGCAAGCCTTCCTGCTCCTATCTCAGCTCAGGCCTTCTGCTGATTTTTCACTTAAATATCTGCCATGTGCATGACCAGCAGACCCTGCCTCAAAATGCGGTTATATGGCTACCTGGTTGGCCTAGTGTGATGCTCCAAAGTCTTTGGTATGTGGACCAGCATCATCTGGGAGCTTGTTAGAAACTCAATTTCTTATACTTGCCTGCCTTGGTCCTCTACAATCAGAATCTGTGGGAGTAAGGCTTAAGGATCTTATAGTTTACCAAATGCCCCAGGTGATTATCATTCTACGAAAGTTTGAGAAAGATTGTTTTTGTCCCTCACAGTGGTTTTCAGTATATCTGTAACTTAAACGCTTGGCAGAAGTAGAGACACACACTGCAGGCTACTCACACAGAGTAATAGCTTGTTCACCTTTTCTGTTAATGACAATTTACAAGCAGACAATGCTTTAAATATTTTTGGTACAACTGCAAATGGATAAAGCACAGCTGATGTGGAGAAACACGCACTTACAAACATAATAAAGTGAATTCAATTATATTGGGCTGCACTGATTTCCTCAGGGACATTAAATACAGGCACTACACAATCCCTAACCAAATAATCATAGCTGACTACTTATTATCTCACCCTCTCACTCCCAGGTGTTGGAAGATGCCAGAAACAGCTTAATTAAAATATAGTATAGCCCATCATCTTTTCATAAAAATCTACTGAGCAAACAGAAGAATTTGCAATGCAACAATTAAAAGAGTTCTTCGTATCTCTCAAGAATTTAGTGAAGGGCATTGGCCTCCATGGTCTCCAGTACATATGCAGATTTCCCATTAACTTCCTCATTCTAAAGTTTATAGTTGGGTGTGGTAGCTCATTTGCATAATCCTAGCACTTTGAGAGGCCAATCTGGGTGGGTTGCTTGAGCCCAGGATTTTAAGACCGGTGAGAGACTCTGTATCTATTAAAAACAGAAAAACTAGCCTGGCGTTGTAGTAGGCACCTGTAGTCCCAGCTACTTGGGAGGTTGAGTCAAGAGACTTCAGAGCCAAGAGTTTCAGGTTGCTGTGAGCTATGATGATGCCACAGCACTCAACCCAGGGCGACAGAGTGAGACTCTTTCTCCAAAAAAAAAAAAAAAAAAAAAAAATTCTAGAAGTGCAGTGTTACATGACTTCATGAGGTTTCAGAGAAAATAAGCTTATCAAAGGTCTATTCCTAAATGTATGAAATAAAATTAAATGTCTTTTGTTTATCCTTTTATTGATTCTAAAATACATTTAGGGAAGGCAATAGGATTCTACCATGAAGATATAAAATGAGTCATACAGAGATTGACTGACTCAAAGAGAAGCAGTCTCAGTACTTGCATTGAGAAGATGATTTTTCCAAAATAAGAATCTATCAAGAAATTAATCAAATAAGAATGAAATGAAAGCACATAAGTTCAAAAGCATTTATGGACCACTTTTTGTACCACTTCTGTTTGAAATTACTGGTACCATTATTTGGGAATAACAAACACCCTTTCCATTTCCTGGTGGAAAGTATCCTGATAAGGATAGGCTGATAGCAGCTAATTTCTCAGTAGAACAACTTAAAAGAAATAACGAGGGGGCAAGATGCCTGACCAAAGACATTGTTTAGCAGACCATCCTGGAGGCAAAGAAGGGTTTCAGATAAAGAAGAAGGGAGAAAGGACAAAGAGCTCAAGTATAGTTCAGAGGAAGTACTACAGCCTGCTGGGGACCTCATGGAGAAAAATTGTGAAGCAGAGAAGGAAGATGAAAAATGAGGGGAAAAAAGATATTGGAGAGGATCCAACCCAGAGAGGCTCAGAGCCCAGTGAAGGGATAAGGAGGGATCCCTTTCTCCTTCCCACAGTCCTTCATTGATCACCAAGACTTACTTTGAAGCCTTTGCACCCACATGAGTCCAAGCACTACAGCAACCATAGAATTGTGGAGAGAACTTGCCTGACGCCACAGCTTGGACAATCCATGCAGGGTCTCCTCCAAGGAGAGTGACCTGAGAGGCTGGAGAGTGGCTTTCTTCCATTTATCCTCCCTCTCTCTGACCCATTGCAGCCAGGTGAACAGTTTAAGTTGAGAATTTGGTGAGTGGCCACCTCTCCCCAGCTGGCATGTCCTCTAGTTGACCTTTCCACAGATAGTGGTGCCCATGCCTTTCCCCTTGAAAACCTATAGTAGACCTAGGGTATGCATTTTAGAAGCTCCACCCATTAGCACTTCCTATAAGATGCACACCAGTGGGTTAGACATGCAGCCAAGATCCTCTGCCTCCCATTCTTGAGCAGGTTGTTGGGGGATCCAGTGGGAAGATTTGGGAGCTGGACTCAGGAGGCAAGGGAGTCTCCATGGGTAGAACTGATGAGAGAATACAGTGGGGGTTTGAGATGCAGAGATCTGGGGGAGCACCCCTCCTCCTAGAAAGCCACACTATTGGACTAGGGAGGGTCCTCTAGCAGGGAAGATCCTAGTCCATGGCTCCGTAGCAAGTGAGTGTAGTACATTCAGGTACCCATTTGCAATCGGACACTAGAAAGGCACCAGCAGTCCAAGAGGGGTGAATCTCACACATAATAGCCAGTGGGGAATTGCGGCCCCTTCATCACTAAAAAATATTCCATACAGTATGAAGGAGGAAATCCTCCCTAACTCATTCTATGAATCTAGTGTCGCCTTGATACCAAAGTTAGGAAAGGACATAACATAAAAAGAAAACTATAGACCAACGTTCCTTATGGATATATGTAGTAGATGCAAAAATCCTCAATAAAATTCCAGCAAAGTGAATTCAATAGCACAGCAAAAATAAACAGATAAGCCATCAGGACCAAGTGGGTTTTATCCCAGGGATGCAAGGATCATTTGTCACATGTTAATCAATAAATATGATTCACCATATTAACAAAAGCAAAAAAAAGATTATATGAGCATCTCAATAGATGCAGAACAAGCATATGACAAAATCCAGCACCCCATTCATGATCAAAACCCACAACAAACTGGAAGGAGAAGGAACATATCTTAGAATTATAAAGGGCCTATGTGACAAACCCACAGCCAGCATCACATTAAGTGAGGAAAAGTTGAAAGCATTTCCCCCTAAGAACTTAAGACAAGGATGTCCTCTGTCATTTACATTCAATGTAGTGCTTAAAGTCCTAGCCAGAGGAATCAGGCATAGATAAAAATCATGTATCTGGAAAACCTAAAAGATTCCACCAGAGTATCTTGGAATTGATAAACAAATTCAGCAAAGTCTCAGGATAAAAAAATCAATGTACATAAACCAATAACTATCAAGTTGAGAGTCAAATCAAAGACTTGATACTGCTCACAGTATCTACAAAGAAAATAAAATACCTAGGGATATATAATACATAACCAAAGAGTTGAAAGATCTCTACAGGGAGAACTACCAAAATTTGAGGAAAGAAATTCTCAGAGGATACCAACAACTGGAAAAACATATCATGCTCATGGATAGGTAGAATCAGCATTGTTAAAATGTCTGTACTACCCCTATGAATCACCGAAAGTGATTTACAAATTCAATGTAATCCTCACCAAATTACCAATGTTGTCCTTCACAGTTATAGAGAAACTTCCTTTGGAACCAGAAAAAAGCCTGAACAGTCAAAGCAATCTTCAGCAAAAAGAACAAATCTGGAGGTATCACATTACCAGACTGCAAACTATACTACAAATCTGGTCACCCAAACAACATGGCATGATACAAAAATAGAGACATAGACCAATGGAACAGAACAGAGAGCCCAGATATAAAACCAGCGATCTACAACTAACTGATCTTTGAGGAGGCAGGCAACAATGTGCACTGAGAAAAACAAACCCCATTTAATAAAAGGTTCTGGGAAAATCAGATAGCCACACACAAAAGAATGAAATAAGACCTGGACCTCTCATCACTTCTAAAAATCAATTCAAGATGGATAGAAGATTTAAATCTAAGACATGAAACCATAGGAATTCTAGAGTAAAATGTAGGAGAAACTCTTCTGGATATAGGTCTAGGCACAGAATTTATGACTAAGACCCCAGGGCCAATCATGGAATCAAGAAAAATTAATAAATGGAATTTGATTAAACTAAAATGTTTCTACACAACTGAAGAAATGATCAACAGAGCAAACAGACAACGTATAGAATGGGAGGAAATATTCTCAAGTTATACATCCAATAAAGAGGGAATATCCAGAATTTACAATGAACTGAAGCAAATCAGCAAGAAAAAAAAACATGAAAAACTGGACAAAAGACCTGAGCAGAAGCTTCTCAGAAGATAAACGGCCAATAAGCAGAAAATGTCACTATTCATCAGGGAAATGCAATTAAAACCACTCTGAGATATCACCTTACCTCAGTTAGAAGGGCTTTTATTTAAATGTCCAAAACAACAGCTGTTGGCATGAATGCAGAGAGAAGGGAATGCTTATACACATTTTCCTCTAGAATTCCTGTGGTTTCATGTTTTAGATTTAAATCTTCTATCCATCTTGAATTGATTTTTAGAAGTGGTGCGAGGTACAGGTCTTATTTCATTCTTCTGTGTGTGGCTATCTGATTTTCCCAGAACCTTTTATTAAATGGGGTTTGTTTTTCTCAGTGTACACTGTTGCCTGCCTCCTCAAAGATCAGTTAGTTCTGGTCGCTGGTTTTATATCTGGGTTCTCTGTTCTGTTCCATTGGTCTATGTATCTATTTTTGTATCAATGCCATGTTGTTTGCGTGACCAGATTTGTAGTATAGTTTGCAGTCTGGTAATGTGAATTGGACTGCAATTTAGTACAACCCTTATGAAAACTAGTATGAAATTTCATCAAAGAACTAGAAGTTGACCTATCATTTGATCTGGCAATCCCACTATTGGGTGTCTACTCAAAACAGAAGATTTGTTTCATTAAAAGGACACCTGCACTCAAATGTTTATTACAGCACAATTCACAACATAGAATTAACCCAAGTGCCCATCAATATATGAATGGATTAATAAAATGTGGTATCTGTATATCATGGAGCACAACTCAGCCAAAAAAAAAAAGAAAAAAAGATGAATACCTTTTGCAACAATCTGGATAGAACTGGACACCATTCTCCTAAGTGAAGTATCTCAAGAATGGAAAAACAAACACAACATGTACTCATGTATTAGAACTAACCAATGAACACACATGTGCACAGAGAGAAGTAAAACTTGATGGAAATCAAGCAGGGGAGGAGGGGGGGGAGGGGAAAGGGAAAAATCTACCTAATGGGTACAATGAATACTATTTGAGAAATTGGCAGTTATATCCCAGACTCAAACATTACAGAAGGGATGCATATATCCTAAAACATTTATAACCCCTTTAACATTTTGAAATTTAAAAAAAAGCAAAAGTTCCACACAAAAATGTCCTTAGAAGGAAAAAAAAAAGAAAAATTACTGAAATAAATACAAGAAAAACTTTCATGAAAATAAATTATTTTCCTTTTTTTTTAAATTTAAACTTTTATTGTTTGGGATTATTGGGGGCACAAAGAATTAGGTTACACTAGATTGCAGTTGTTAGGTAAAGTCCCTGTTATAATAGTGTCCCACCCCCAAGAGGTGTGTCATATACCATAACAGCCATCCCCCCTCTTCCTGTCCCCATCCCTCATTCCTCTATCCCCTCCCCTTGTATTAGATAATCTATTGCCTTCATATTAGAATTGAGTACATTGGATTCTTGCTTCTCTTTTCTTGTGATGCTTTAATAAGAAGAATGTATTCCACCTCCATCCACGTTAATACAAAAGATGTTTATAAAGTCTCCATCTCTTTTAATGGCTGAATAGTATTCCATGGTATACATATTCCAAAGCTATTTTTCATTCCTAAAAAAATAAATAACTAGAAAAGTTAATGCGACTGAAAAAAATTGCTACCAAATTTGTATACAAAAATTTTTCCTTAGATCAAACTCACACATCTTCTACAAAAAACAGTGGACATCAGGTACTACTTATATAATGTTGTAACTTCCCATAAAAGTCTTACCCACTAACCTGAGTAATTAGGACTAAACAACATATAATGATTTTTAATGTGTTAAGTTTTACACACAAATGCTCTCATAGGTTATGTAGCTTTTCCAACTTGCTTTTGTTCATTGGACAATAGAGAAGTATGTGGAGATGTGTACCGTTTTCGATGAAGAGGCCAGGGATGTTGTCCTTTAGGAGGTGGTATTTTAGGAAATAATGTTAAGTGACAGAGATTAGGGAGGTATCATTTCAACAACTTTATTAAGGGACAAAATAAACTATGCTAACATCTGAGATAAGAGTATTCAAAAGGTTGAGGACATCAAGATTAAAGGTGGTGAGGTGGGAATGGCCTTGGAGTAGTTGAGAAATGAAGTGTGGTTAAGTGCAGAGTCAGCTAGAGAGGACTGAGGAGTGTATTGGGGCTGGGGAGCCAGACCCTGCAAGAAAGTCCTTTAGGCCATATTGAGGAATTCTGGGCTCTGAGAACATGAGAAGCTACTGTATGATTTTGAGGAGAGAAATATAATATGATGTATTTTTAAAATTAAACTTTTTATTTAAAAATAATCATAAGAAATCATATAGAAAGATCTTTCATACCCCTTGCCTGCTGCCCCTCACTGCTAACATCCTCCAAATGTGTACACCCTCCCCACCTGCACACTGACACAAATACAGTCAAATGTTACAGGACACTCCCATCATCCTCACATTGAAAGTCAGGGTGCTGTAGCCACATCTACTTCCCACCCCCTCCTCTGGTTCTTCATTTCTGTAACTTTGTCATTTTAAGAAGGTTGTATTAATAGAATCATATAGTAAGGAGGTCCAACAGTTAAGTTAGTGAACTCATCCTAGACAGCATGGTACATAGCTCAGTGCTGAATATCACTAGGGTAACCTTCGAAGTACTCCCCTTAGGAAGCGATGCACAGACACCAGCACCTACTCCACCCTTTAAAGTGCTTTTTCTAGGATAGATTCATTAACTTATTTGTCAGACCTAATATGACAACAGCTCTGATGGCCATTCCAGATAAAGAGTTCCAAAATTGTTTTGAAAGGTGACTAGGGGCTGGCACTGGCTCAAAGCTTCCCAGGAGGAGTGCTTTGAAGGTGATGGTAGTGATATTCAGCAATGAGGTATGTAGCAATTTTTCCAGGAGTTCATGAACTTAATTGTCCGACTTGTAATTGACCTTTAGAGAGTGGCTTTTTCACTTAGCATAATTCCTTAGAGATTCCTCCAGGTTGTTGTGTATATTAATAGTGCCTTTCTTTTTACTGCTGAGTTAGTTGTATTGCACAGTATAGATTTATCACATTTGTTTAATGATTCACCCACTAAAGGAAATCTAGGTTGTTTCCAGTATGAAGCTATTACTGCTATGAACATCTGTGTACATATTTCTTTTTTTATATGTGTATGTACACATTTCTACATCAATAGAAGTTTTTGTTCCTCTGGGGTAAACATTCAGCAATGTGATGGATGGACTATACTGAATGTAGCTAATAGTTACATTTGAGTAAATATTTCCCATTCTATTTCATAAGTTTAGTTACATTCTAATACTTTAAATTTGAAATTCTTAGGAGAAAGATGACTGATCTCTTTGAAAATTAATTTCTCAACTAATTTCAACTGAAGAAATGGTAGCCAACATCTCTTTGTAAAATGTGTTATGGCGCACAATGTCTGTGCATTTTATAACCCACATTGCCTACTGGCATCAAGCGAGGCAGGGATCCACAAAGTTTTATCTTTATGTATAAGTGAAAGCCATAATCTGAATACATGTACCTTAATTCTCTAAAATATGCTTTCTTTTAATGTGAAAAGACATAATCAAGCAAAAGTATGTCTGAATTTTCACTTTGCATACTTTGTATATTTAGACATAACTTTAGTAAGTGTCCCTTGAATATACTGAAACATTCAGTAGCTAACTAGAAGTGCTATTTGGATGATTCACATACAAGAAACCTGAACAGCTTTCTTCAAAAGCAAGCAATTCTGTGTTTACTTTCTACATTCCCTCTTCCCTTATGTAGACACACACAGTTACTTTCTGGGTGGTAGCATCATTTTCAGGAAAGAGTATAAATCTAATAGAATCATCGGATTAGAAGTATCGACTTTACTGTGTCAAAATTTACATATAATAAAAGATGTCCATGTCTCCATATATTTCAATGAATTTTGACTGCTTAACTACCATCACAATTAAGAGATAGAGCACATCTATCTATCATCCCCAAAGAGTTCCTTTTCTTTGAAGTCAATACTTCCAGCCCCGGTCAAACACTGATCTGGTGCCTGACACGATAGTTTAGATTTTTTGTCTGTTCTAGAATTTCATATAAATGGAATCATACAGTATGTTCTCTTTTGTGCCTGGCTTTGTTTGCTCTGCATAATGTTTTTGAGATTCATCCAGCTCATTGGATTTGAATCCCAGATCTTCTTTACAAGCTTTGTGATATTTGGGCCAATTATTTAACCTCTGTTTTCTCAGATGAAGAGCTTATGAATACCTTCCCTATGGGATTGCTGTGGGACTATCAAGGTACCTGACTTGGTGCTTAGTAATTGTATCAGTATGGATATAAATAATGTAATTTATATCACTATGATTTTTTTTCTTTTACCCCTTCTTCTCATCAAAGGAAGATGAGGATAATTCTGAAGTTGCTTTAAGCTTAATTCAAAGTCAATGTGTTCTATGAGAGAACTCAGCACAAAGTAAACTCTATAATCATAATTTTTTTATTATCAAACAAAAGTACCCCCTTGAATTTCTGCCTCTTTCTCCCCTTTCTCCTTTGGGCCTGAATAAATTAGCTGCAGTCAGCTCTTCTTTCTCCGTCTAGGAACTGTATTGCCCTTTCCAGAGTAAAATGAATTTCAAGAAAAGGGCACAATTCCTCTCCCCCACCTCCAACCCCCTCCACCCCTGAAAAGGAGAGACACAATGAGAGAAGAGGACTGAAGGCGTGAAGCAGCCCTCCCACAAGGTCAGAGGAAAAGGCTAAATTTAAAAAGGCCTTCCCTTCTTTGAAAAAAATATCTCATCATTCCTGACCTGATTCCATCAACTGAGGAGCTGGCGTAGGGGAGGAAAGTACAGCGCCGAGGGTTAAGAACCTCCTGTCTGACTGCACACCTCTGCCGAGTCTTTCCAGGCTCACCTTAGAAGGTGACTGTTGCACTCGCTTCTTTTGTTTCTACTGCTGTTCACCCGCACTTTGCACATTTTCTCTTACCCCTCTGTCCACCTCGTCCTCTGTTGTGCATCCATGATATTATAATGTGGATTTCCCTTCAGAGGAAGCTAAGGGGAAGGAAGCTGTGATGGGGTTAATAGATACCGCACATTGCAGCTCTCAGGAATAGGGTTAATGGATTCAGTAAACTAGCCTCACTCCAACCTCCTAAGTGACCTCTTCCTTACCACTGCTCCTGCCCACTCAAGCATTGCCACCACACTGGGCACCGGCAGGTCACCAACTGAAAGACAGAGCTTGTGTGCTTGATCAAAGGTAGCTAGGTCTCACCTAGGGCTTCTGTAACCAATCTGCTGCTGCTCTGTTGCTCAGATGGGCCTTTAACACTTAAATTATCTCAGTGGTTTAGTCAGGCATGCAATGGCAAATATGAAAAAAAATATATACACAAAGAATGTCTTTCAGCAGACATGTTTGGTCCCAGGAAATTAACAATTCCTTTGAGCTGACACAAACTGTTTTGCTATGAATTTCAAACAATTAACCTGAACACATATGCTAGAAATACCATGGCAGCAAAAAAGTAAGATATGGACACGTGATTTCACATGATGCATTAATTTGTAATTCTTGAACTTGATGATTTCATTGAGTATAATTATATCTACTGTAGGTCACAAAATTCTAATGCAAAATCCATGAGACATGACAGTACTTTAGTTTCTGTTCTTTCATATGCTAACAAATACCATATGGTTTATTTTATGAGAGCAATGAAATACTAACAATTAGGATTTCAATGGGATCTTAAACGAAGAGACGAATTTGGGGGAGGCATGAACAGTACCACGTCTTGATTTTGACTGAGTCCGTGTTAATGGAGTTTCTCTGCACATCCCTCTGTCTGAGGCTGCTAGTGCTTGCCCAGTCTCTGAGTCTATCCCTAACTCAGGCTTCCCTTCTGGGGGGGTCCTGTGGCTCACTCTTACCAATGGAATTTGAGAGAAGTGAGGTCTAATTGTCATTCCATGGCAGGGAAGAGTGTACGTACCTTCTTATGCTCTTTTTTTCCTCTTGTGGCTAAAATAAAAGATTCTAAACTGGTAAACTCATAAGATAAAAGTAGCCTGAGCTTCAGGGAGAATCACACAGAGGATTATCCACTCTGCTTCACAGAAAGAAATAAAAGTGTTTATTGCAGGAAGTCACCACTCAGGGCTTGTCTATCTTGTTAGTGTTCGCTCTACTGACTTAACTGTGGGCTCTTTCCCATATCTGATTTATATGGTAAATAGCATCAATGTTGACAGATCAAAATAAAGACTATTTGCTAACTTTCTGTTCTTAAAAAATGCAATATGGTATAGGAAATATATAAGAGATGAATTATTCCTCCAACTCCAAGCAACAAGATGAAATATCTTTGCGGATCAATTTGCATCCTTTGCTTGCTATTGTTTCTGCATGGGATGGAGTAGGGGTGAGTGGGAGGAAGATCAGTATTTCACTTCTCTTGGAGGAAGTTTATACCACAGAGTAACAGTCAGTTTCAAGGACTATTTCATCTCTTACTTTTCCAATCCCAGAGAAACTGGTTCCAAAACAGTGGCAGAGAAGCAAGCTGGTTTCACTACCCCACACGGGAGACGAAATCCCAGGCAAGACATAAAAATCAGGTCCTCCATAATGGACTGCTAAAATATATGGGTTTAGGCAACCATCTAACTACGTTTCACATTTATCCACCTTGCCCTACAGACAAGAATGTTAAATTTTTCATTTGCTGTTTTTTGTTTTTTGCATCTCAAGGTAATTACTGTTTAAGAACTTAAGGGAAAAGGTGATCATTAGGAAATCAATAGCGGATTAGAAGCATTTTTTTTTTCAGCTGCCTGAGAAAGAATTAACTTTATTAATTCTTCAAAAAGTGTAATATTGGCGATTTTAAGACTCATTTTCTTTTCTATAAGAAAATCAGCTAGAAACTTGGTTCTGCTGTAGGCAGACTAAGTAAAGACTAATTGTTCTCTTATTGTAAGTATTAGAGCATAACTGAATATTCCTGCCTTTTATGGACTCTGGAGGAATACAGTATCTGTTATCTAGAAAAACAATCCATCTATTTCTTTCATTGCCAAATGAGTGATATAAGACTAGAAGATTACTTTTTTCTCTGAAGGGCTACTGGAAGAAAAATTACATAAAGCCTACAAAGAATTAGTTGTGCGGTATTTATTGAGAGTTTGCTATGTAAAAGGCATCAGTTCTCAAAAGGGACCAAAACCTATATATATAGTGAAGCTTCTACCTCTTACAGCAGGAGACACATCAGTTCAATTCTGTGAATTTATTAATTTAAATACAAATACATTAACTGGAAATATAATTAATATAACATGTACATGTCTATACATACATATTTACACACATACTAATGCATATATCTATACATACATGTGCATATGTGTTTATCTCAAACAGCAATATTGAGAAATATTTTATTATGTGATTAAATTTCTATGTGATTGAACTATTTAAATAGTTCAATGAAAATATTTCAGATTGTATATACAGTCAGCACATTGTGCCCCATGATTGCACCAATGTACACAATTATGATTTAATAAAAATTAAAAAAAATTTCTATGTGATTAGAAAAGCCTTTTCTATGTGTTAAGTTCCAAAAATAGACATAATTTTCAAATCCATCTTTTTGCATTCCCTTTTATGAGGTGACTTTCAAACTTTCCCTTTCAAAAGATGACAAATATTTCTTTCCTCTTTTGACTTTGGCCTGAACTTGTGACTTGTTTTGGCCAATAGATCTGATTAAAGTGATTGTGTGCCAGTACTGAGTTTAGGTCTCAAGAAACCTTACCTATCCATCCCCACACCCACCTCAAAATTTAGGCAAGGTCATGTAGACAAACCCAGGGTAGTCTGCTAGATGAGGAAATATACCTGGTTCAATAGCCAATACTCTTCAAGTAGGAGCACCCTACTGCTGATCACAGAGATGTCATGATCAGAGTCTAATCAAGATCAGAAGAGTCATCCAGCTGAGCCCAGTCCTAATTGCTGACCAACAGAATAGCAGGCAAATAGTTTTTGCTTTAAGCCAATAAGCCTTGGTATGGTTTGTTAGGCTGAAAGAGAAAACTGATACATATAATAAGGGAAATTTTAATCTTTGCATTAACTGTGGCATAATTTTGAGTAAGCTGCCAATAATATTCTACTTTTTTTTGTTTTTTCTCCCATACTCACCAAGAAGCAGATCTGGATGGAAATCCCAAATTTCCCACTTATTTGTCAGCACACCTTGTGACAGTCACTCAGCTCAGCTTTTTTTTTTTTTGCAGTTTGGCCGGGGCCAGGTTCAAACTCACCAACTTCAGGGTATGGGGCCAGCACCCTACTCACTGAGCCACAGGCGCTGCCCAAGTCACTCAGCTTCTTTACATTTTAGTTTGTCTTATTATAAGGTAAGGATAATGATATTTTACAGAATTTTATTGGGAGGATTAAATGAGCTGTTATAGGTAAATTATCTAACACTATACCTGCAATATAATAGCTACTTACAAAAGTTATATTCATCCCCAATTTTCTTTTCCTGTCTCTTTAGTTTTAAGTGTGTAGTGATATTCAGTGTTCCCCTCTATCACTAAATAATTCTGGAGCTGTCACTCTGAGATAAATAGCTAGTTAATTTTCATTCTAGTGGTTTCTTCCTTGCATTTTTTAAAAAATATGTTTTTAAAATATGTTTTTTTTAAAAGATGTGTTTTATGTTTTAAACTAGGTCTTTTCACAAACTAGTTTCATTACACTTGATACTTTCCATAATTTATGTTAAAAATAAAACTGTCAATTAAAGAAAAAGCATGGAATGAACAAATAGCAATATTGGGAGAGGTCAATTGAAAGAAAAATCTGAATTAAACATCTTTATCTTCTGCAAAAGTACCTCTGCAAGGGCAATCTTGTCTCTCACTCTTCGCCTTGAAATGCTCCAGATGCTTCCTTTGACACTTACAATAAAATCTAAACTCCTCCACACAGCCTGCCTATGAGACCAGTAAGGTTGGTCCCCGCCCACCTCTCCCACCTCCAAAATTCTTCACCTTTCTAACTTTGCTTGAATGAAAGTGAACTTCTTGATGGTCTGTGAGCCTTTTCTCAGCCTGAGAGCTTTTGAACATGCTGCTCTCTAAGTTGGGGCGTTCTCTCAACTTTCACAAGATGTACACAGCATCATTCAGATCTCTCTCAAGAGTCATCTCTTCAGAAAGTCCTTCCTCACCCTTTCTAAAGGGACTCCCACAGTCACTCTGTCCCTTTTTTTTTTTGACATTCAGATGCTTATTTAATTTCATCCTTTTTACTTATCTTGGAGTATTACCAATGTATTCTGATCATTTCTACTTTATAAAAGTGATTATAGTATTTGAGGAAGAGATATTAAAAACTATTATAACTGTGTTGTGAATTTTTTTATATTTTAAAAATATTTTTAACTGTCAGACAAAACTTTGTGTGTATACATATTTTTAATTTGCATATATTTATGGGGTACAATGTGCATTTCATTGTATGCATACATTGTGGAATGATTAATTCAAGATAATTAACACATCCATCACCTCGTGTATTTAGCATATTTCTGTGGTGAGAACAGTTAAGAACAACTCTCCTGGCAATTTTCAAATATACAATACTTTATTGTTAGCTATAATCACCACGCTGCACAATAGAGGCTGTTAGCATTCTGAAATGTTTTCTTTATCTCATTCCATTGGTTTGAGCTTGAATTCTAGTTTGTGTGAGAATCAGATCAAAACCTCTCATTTCCTTTTGTCTGCATCTGCCTTACATATCTCTGCTGACACTGTTAATTCAGCTTTTCTAAATCTCTTTGGTTGGTGTGTCTGATAGACTACAGAAGAGTTCGGTTTTTACTTTGGCAGTATTTTGGAAATTTTTTCTTTTTAGCAAGTAATGGGACAATGTAGTATTGATAGGATAGATGTGCTTGATCTAAAATCTGTCATAATATTTCAGGTTATTTTTACTGTTGCATTTTATTTATTATGCTTCATTCTCCAAAATATCTATTTCTTTGCACTTAAAAAAAAAATGTTGGTAATTAGGAGGGTTTGCAGTTTTTTTTTGTTTTGTTCTGTTTTTTTTGCAGTCATTAGTTTTATTCTCTACTTTTCACAGTGCCTTCAGCTCTTTCCCTTAATATTCTACGATTTGGTTTGTGAGCTTTAAATTATACCCTCTACTTCCCAACTATTTCCTATGTGCCAATCAAAGACTTTATTCTACTTTATTTTTTCTCTGGCCCTTCTCCATTTCTTAAATTTATTTCCATTTTGTCAAAACACACAGTTTTTACACATAATTCTTCTCCCTTGCCCCACCTTTCTTTTTGACATATATCAAAGGTCACTGCAAATCCCTTTGCCAAAGAGCCTCCACTCGTCTCTTGACTCGGCGAGGCCATCTTTAGATGGCAACACAGGAGTCTCAGAGGAATGGATCACCGTTTCCTAATTACATAAGCTTGAGTTGTAGGTGGTTTATTCACTCTTCCCAGTGCTCTGCATAGCTTTGGAAGCATGAAAGGAGAGTTGGGGATTTAGAAAGCCACCTTGATCCTCTAGGTCTTTCTTCGTCCCTTTTATGCTGATTTATTTTATGTATAATACGTATCATAAATAAAAAATGTATATATATACACACACAGAGTGTGTAGATGTAATTTCTTATCACTACATAAAATTATGTGTACATTTCTAAATTTAATTACTTATTATTAGCCATATCACAAAATGTAAACTCACTGAGTCAGTTTTACATTTTATCCCCCCTACCTGGGATGATGCCTAGAACATAAAAAGCACTCAAAGGAAGTTGATTAAAAAAAAAAAATGAACAAATTCTTCCAAATCACTGCTATGAAACAAATTTAAGCATTTTTTGAATTATATTGTCATGTTTTCAAAGATTTTCTTTTTTCTTTCTTTTCTTTTTTTTTTTTTTTTTTTTGTGGCCCCCCGTGGAGTGCTGTGCTATCACAGCTCATAGCAACCTCAATTTCTTGGACTCGAGTTATTCTCTTGCCTCGGTCTCCCAAGTAGCTGGCCCTACAGGTGCCCACTACAACGCCTGGCTATTTTTTGTTGTTGTTATACTTGTCCTTGTTGTTTAGCAGGCCCGGGTCAGGTTCGAACCACCAGCCTTGGTGTATGTGGCTGGCGCTCTACCCACTGAGTTACAGGTACCACCCACATTCAAAGATTTTAAAATACAATTGGGGACACATTAGAAAGAGAGAAAGAGAGAGAATGTGACATGAAAGGAACTAAATTCACTTGCTTTATGCTGTTTGCCTGTTAAGTGGTTTTTCACCACAGTATCAATTTCCTGAAATATTTTATGTAAATTTGAAGATTTCATTCAAAATTTGGAAAACTAACTGTATAATTAAGTCCTTATGTATCCTCTGTAGTAGAAATTATTCCTGTGATCGGGCAGTGCCTGTGGCTCAGTGGTTAAGGCATTGGCCCCATATACTGAGGATGGTGGGTTCGAATCTGGCCCTAGCCAAACTGCAACAAAAAATAGCTGGGAGTTATGGCAGGTGCCTGTAGTCCCAGCTACTCGGGAGGCTGAGGCAAGAGAATTGCCTAAGCCAAGAAATTGGAAGTTGCTGTGAGCTGTGATGTTATAGCACTCTACTGAGGGTAATAAGTGAGACTCTGTCCCTTAAAAAAAAATAAAGAAAGAAAAAAGAAAAGAAATTATCCCTGTGATTTAAAACATTTAAAATATAACTACAAATAGAAGAATCAGAATATGTTCTGCCATGTAGCCCGTTCGAAAAGTGGAGCTTTAATCTTATAGGGTAAAGTAAAACTGGAAATTATTCTTTTTTTTTTTTTTTTTTTTTTTTTAAATAATTTTATTGAATCATAATTATGTACATTGGTGCAATCACAGGGCACGATTCATATACATTCAGAAATATTTTGATCATACTGTTACAGATATCCTTCATGGCATTTCC
>CAUYON010143537.1:0-20449 GCA_963573935.1 Arctocebus calabarensis | reverse complement strand
CGCTGACCCACACTCCCAGGGCACGCTGACTCACACTCCCAGGGCACGCTGACCCACACTCCCAGGGCACGCTGACCCACACTCCCAGGGCACGCTGACTCACACTCCCAGGGCACGCTGACCCACACTCCCAGGGCACGCTGACTCACACTCCCAGGGCACGCTGACTCACACTCCCAGGGCACATTCCCACACTCCCAGGGCACGCTGACTCACACTCCCAGGGCACGCTGACTCACACTCTCAGAACTATGATATGGAACCAAGCCTGACAGGCTGAAAGGCCACAGGGCCCACTGCTGGATCCAGTTGCCAGGTGCAGAGTTGCTCCAGGGACCTAGCAGGCGGAGGGCAGGCTGCTTAAAGTGGACCTGGTGACCAGAGGTGCTCAGAGCTCTTGTCTGGTCCATCAGACAGCCCTCAGTCTAGAACACAGCAATGGTGACTAAAGGATGCTGGGACCCCTAATCTCACCTCCCCACTTAAAAATTATTCCTCAGGGAAAATGAATAACAGTTAAAAAATAGGGAGAGTCAGGCGGTGTCTGCGGCTCAAAGGAGTAGGGTGCTGGCCCCATAATGCAGAGGTGGTGGGTTCAAGCCCATCCCCAGTCAAAAACCACACACGCACACACACACACACACACACACACACAAAGAAAGAAAGAAAAATAGGGAGAATCACAGAACTGGAAGAACAAGTGGGTGACCCTCCAGCAGTTTCAGCATCCTGGTAATTCATGGCCGACCCAACCATTTCTACCACATAATCTGCTTTGAAGCAAATTCAGGAGGAAAAAACCCAGAATGAATATCATATCCCAAATGATTCAATAGAAAGATACTCTTTACTGTCTTCACAGACACAGTCAATGTTCCTGTTTCTTTGCTTTTTGTTGTACTTTTTATATTTAAATAACGATGTTATTGAGATATGATTAGTGTAACACTTACCTTTTCACAATTCAATGAATGATTTCTCAGGTATTCAAGGACCACTGCCTGATCCAGAACATTCTCATCACCCCCACAAAGCCCAGCACCTATTAGCAGTGCCCCTCTGGGTCCCCTCCCCTCTTTTGGGAGCAAGGAGACTCTTGCGTGCAGGTGACGAGTGAGCTCTATCAGCCTGGTCTGGGTGAGGTCCCGCTCCTGCTAGGTCTGTCCTGACCCGCAGGGCTCTCACCTGCGCCCCCCGCAGGCTCCTGGGGTGAGCTCTGTCTCCCCTGCAGGCTGGCTCTGCCCTCCCTGTCCCTCCTGATTCCTACTCATGGGGTTTGCCAGCAGCTCCTTTGACCCTGTATTTCCTGCACATGGGCGCACAGGTCTCAGGCCACCAGGCTCAGTGTGGACAGTCTGCACAGATGGAGTCTGCTTTTCCACCAGAAGTTACCCTTGAGGGGCTTTCTGTCTGCAGCTTGCGTCACCGTGGGTGATTATCCAAGGCTCCGTTGTTTCACTAGGGACTGAAACCTGGTGTGGTTTGAATCCCATCAATTTTTCTTCATCTGTTCAGTAGAAGAACTTTATGAGGAGCACCTTCCCTGACTAACCATTTGGTTACACTGCCGGGAAGATGGAGGACATGGTGAGTTTGATTTTTTAGAGTCCTCCTAAGGTGAAAAATAAGAGAATATTTAAAGTCAGTATGCTCTTTTGGATTTGAACATAGTTCATTTCGCTTCCCTTCCCTTCCCCTTCCTTTTCCCTCCTGCTTTCTTTCTCTCTCTCCTTCCCTCACTCCTTTCCTCCCTCCCTCCCTTTCTTCCTTCCTCTGGGTCTTGTTGGGTCACCCAGGGAGTGGCACAATCACAGCCCACAGCAGCCTCGACCTCCTGGGTTCAAGGCATCCTCCTGCCCACCTCCCAGAGCACTGGGACTACAGGTGTGAGCCAGGCCTCAGGTGTCCTGCACTTGACACAGGTGTGATCACTGGACTTTCATACACGTGGCAGTGCACCAGGTTGTTCACGCCTGCCTAACTGCAAACATGCCTGTGATATGCTGTCCATGCTACATGCAGCTGTGACATCACCTTGTCACAGGAACTTGTAAGCTCCATTAGAGTTGTATGGAGCCTCTGTCACGATGTGGCTGCTGACTGCACAAGAGGCCAGGGGCCCGTCTCCCCAGGACCTCT
Organism: Arctocebus calabarensis; assembly: GCA_963573935.1. Lineage (NCBI taxonomy): Eukaryota > Metazoa > Chordata > Mammalia > Primates > Lorisidae > Arctocebus > Arctocebus calabarensis. The sequence goes on along the minus strand of CAUYON010143537.1, from coordinate 18,310 downwards.
CCCGGTGAGCTCACCGAGAGCAGCGTGGGGAGAACTCTGCTTGCCTCCTTTCTCTGGCTCATTCCTTGAGTCTCTTTATTAGGAACTTGTAGGAAAGTTCCTGGGAACAATAAGCTTTTTCTTATAAATGCAATTGATTTTATGGTACTCAGACATGTTTTTCATAAGCACCTCATCGGGAAAGTATTCTTCAGTAGTCTCTGCCAGAAAATTGACATTAAAAAGAATGGAATCCACTTGACGACTTTTCCATGGTTTAATCCATTGCCCCATTTTTGAGACTTCAGGAAGAGCCAGCTAGTAACCGGAACGCAGTGCCAGCTAGACCATGCCAATCACAGCTCAGCAGGGGGCAGCGCAGGACACAGAGCCTGTCAAGGAGCCAGTGCCACCAGCCCTGCCTCCTCAGGGCAGACCCAGCCCGTCCCACCAGGCCTGATGAGCACTCTCCCCTGACCCGGGCCTAGAGGAGAGAGGCTCCCCGCAAACGCATCAGTGAAGGAGTGAGGGGTTTGTTCACTCATGGTTGCCCCTGCCCTGACCAGCATTCCCCTCGCAGCCACTGTCAGCATTCCCTCCTGACCTTCTTATTGACAAGCCCAGGTGTCCTACTGTCCACTGGCCCCCACAGCCTCCGGGTCTGCAAGGACCCCTCCCACTTGGCCCAGGCTGGTCACCGTGGCATCATCACTGCCCCAGGGCCCTCCAGGGCATCACCCCGTTTCCCTTGCTGCATAACAGGTGGCCTGAGACTTAGCAGCCTGAAGCAACACTCAGTGCTGCCCCCAGAGGTGCTGTGGGTCACGAGCAGTTAAACGGCTCCTGTGGGCTCAGGCAGCAAAGTGTCATCTGGGGAAGGAACAATGGGGTCTGAGGTCACCTCAACAGGTCAGTCAGCAGTCTGGACTGTGGGTCTCAGGCCACAAAGGCTGCTGCCCCAAGGCTGCCCCTAGCTCCTTCCAGGATGGGCCATACCACACAGCCCCTTGTCATGCATCAGAGAGAAGGTGAGCAAGACAGAAGCCAGCCTTGGGCACCTAGTCCCAGAAGTGACAGGCTGTCACTTTTCCACAGTCCCTTTGCTATTAAGGAGTCCAGAGGTCTAGCTAGCTTTCAAGGGAAGAGACTGCACAGCGTGTGGGTACCTGGAGGAGGGTGTCCAGGACCCGCTGGCTGCTGAGATGTAGGGGGTCAGTCCCAGGGTCTGGAAAAGTTTCTTCACCGGTAAAAAGCGACTGTTGGAAAGGGAAGGCCTCTTTTTCCTTTGGACATGGTCACATCTGGAAGTGACCTCTGGAATGGGCAGCTATTACCACCAGGCTGAGGACACAGACCACAGGGCAGGGCAGGTGGAGAGTGGCGCCGCTGGCTGAGCCCACCTGGCCTGAACCCCGTGTGTGTGGGAGCAGGTGGGCTTTGAGGGAGCGTTTCAGTTGCTTGTGGCTACGTTTTCAAACTTGTCTCAGTGGGAACCCACCAACTTGCCAGCAGTACAGGGAAGAGGTCCAGGTTCCCCCGGGCAATGTTCCATCATCAGCCTAAGTCAGATTAGTGGAGAATGGCCCTTCATTCCAGTTACAGTGACACAGCCACCAGCAGCTCTAAGGCTTCCGGTCAGGCAGATCTTCAGGCTGAGTGGGGCTTTCTGCTAAGGAGCTGTGAGCAGGCAGAGCAGGAGAGACAGGCCATTACTGGTACCCGGGGACTGCCAGCACCCGCCCTGCGACTTGCCTGAGCCACACACCTGCCTGGGACAGGAAGGCAGGAGGCATTGGGGAGTGAGCCAGGTGGGGAAGACACAGTTGTTTCCCCCTTAAGGGAGAAGCGCCAAGCGCCAGCTTGCTCAACCCAAATTATCCCGCTGGAGGCTGCAGGGCTGGAGGGAGCTCCAGAGAGGGGCTTGGGATCTCCCAAGAAGGTGTTTCTTCAGCGAAATCTTCCAACAAGTCACAACCAGTTGGAGGCAAATTTGGCTCCATCAGATGCCCCTTTAGTTATTCTTTTAAATCAGTCCTGAGAGTCCTTCCCATCTACCTGTGTTTCTCTTCTCTAGCATAAGTGAGCCCAAAAGCTAAAGGTAGAGATTAGCCATGAATCTGGTCACCCAGTTTAATGTCTCTGGCCCTAGCACTAATGATAGCAGCCGTCAGCCCCATGTGCCTCACAGACTTGTTCTCGGAACGCTTGTGTCCTGCCTCAGATGCTCCTGGCTGAACTGTTCAAGCTGGATGTCACTGTAGCAAAAGCCCCTTGTCCCTGTGCCCCACAGCTCCTGCCCCAGGGCGCCGTGTTGGCTCTGCGGGAGCCAGGCTGGGGGGTGGGCCCTGGGCAGGCAGGTGGGCTCATGTGCACACGCCTCGGATAGCAGCACTGAGGCTGGATTTTGTCTGTGCCCTTGGACTCTCCCCAAGTCCTCACTTTTTCTGGTCATGTCCCAGAAAAAGCCATTCGTTGTAAGTAAGCCTTTGTTTAGGTGCTATTTGTGGGGTTGGGGTGGGACGTGGCTTGAAATAGCATTTGATGTGTCTGTCCATTTAGCATGTGAGGTGACAGTAATAGGAAATGAAACACTCTCAGAGTGTCAGGATAGTTTTTTTTTTTTTTCTTTTGAGACAGTCTCACTTTGTCACCCTTGGTAGAGTGCTATGGCATCATAGCTCACGGCAACTTCCAACTCTTGTGCTCAAGCAATCCTCTTGCCTCAGCCTCCTGAGTAGCTGGAACTACGGGTGCCTGCCATGACGCTCGGCTATTTTCAGAGGGGTCTTGCTCTTGCTCAGGCTGGTTTTGGACTCCTGGGTTCAAGTGATCCACCTGCCTTAGCCTCCCAGATGGCTGGAATTAGAGGTGTGAGCCACCGTGCCAGCCCAGAGTGTCAGGATTTGACCGTTTGGTCTGATGTCGAAGCTTGTGCTCTCCTACCTACTTCCTGCAGCAGCTGCTCCCTGTAAGCCCTGAAGTGCAGAACTAAATACACTCAGAATACTCCAGGAGAAGAGAGGAACGGCCTGGGCAGGGACCTGCCAGTTTCAATTACGCTGTAGAAACTCCCCTCTCCTCCGCCTGGGCTGCGTGCCGCCAGGGGGGAGTCAGTCCACTGCCTTCTGGGTGCACAGTGGGGACATTGCGCCTGAGTGCTTTGTGAAAACCAGGCCTCACTTGCACCGTGGCCGTCTCGGCTCCCCTTCCTCAGGCTGCCAAGAGGCATTCTGTGTGTGAAGGGCCCCGGCTGCTGTTGGGGTTGTTTGCCATTTTTGGAAGAACACATGCAGTAGTGAAAGAAGCTGGTCATAAAAGGCCATGTGTCACGCGGCAGCACGTCCAGAAGAGGCAAGCCCAGGGGGCAGGACTTGGAGCGCTGTGGGAGCAAATGGGGCACTGCTAAGGGGCAGCGCTTCTTTTCCGGGTGGTGAAAAGCTCTGAGATTAGACTGCGCTGGCGGCCGCACAGCTCTGAGTGTGCTGAGACCCGTCTGCTTCCCACAGAGGAATCTCGCGGTAAGTGTGACTTGTGATGGGTTTCAAGAGTTGGACCTCTGTAGGTGGTTTCACTGTGATGTCCGAGGGGAGCAGTTTGTGTTCAGTGAGCTAACCTGGCTGGGGCTGGGGCTGTGTTTACAAGGACGGTTTTGATGATTGTTGACTGTGAGAAGCTAGACGTGAGATGGCCACAGAGGACAGTGACGTACCCTTGCTGGCTGGCCCTTAGGTGGGAAGATGCTCCTCTGAGGGGTCATGTGTGCCACTTCCAGGGAGCTTTGGGCAGGAGTCTTTGCAATTCCCTTCCAGCTGTGATGCTTCAGACATGGTGATGAGAGGGGCTGGGGCACAGGGACGCAGTCATATGGAGAAGCCCTCTGTCCTCTCGTGCAAACTGGAGTAATGCATCTTCCCAGCAGGGCTAGGGCCGTCCCTCTGTCCCTTCATGGTACCCTTCCTTCCATCCTGATAGGAGAGGCTATTACCTCCTCAGCAGAGAGGCTGATCTGGGCAGGGCTTAGGCCAGGTCAGGCTTCTCACACCCAGGCTGCACCTGCACCAGTAGCCACCTTGGCCTCTGGGGCAGGGGGAGATACCTCAGGGCTCTGTACCTGGAGATCAGCTTGTCACCTGGCACCCAGGCATTTTCTAGCCCAGTCCATGGAAAGAGGCGATTCTTCAACTAGACTCATTCCATAAAGAGCTCCCCTTCTCTCCTGTCTCCACACTCCTATGTAGTTTTGGAAACAAAAATTAGAGCTCTGGGCAGTCCAGTGGTGCCTGCAGAGGTTCAGGGTGACTCTCCCATGGCTAGAGTCACACAGGGTCTGCTGGGCCGCTCTGGGCATATGGGGGGTCTGGGGCACAGTCTTCTTTGGAGGCCACCCAGCAGCAGGTGATGCATCAACCAGCAACCCGCCCCTGCACACCGGCACTGCGCCATCCTGCACGTCCTGCGGCCGACAGCAACGGTGATGGGCTCTTCTGGATTGTGAGAGGAGACCTGTCCCCCCACCACAATCATTTTTTCCATTTTTTAAATCTCGTGTTTCAGGTGATCCATTTGAGTAGAGCCTGGAGACGTACTATTCAATTGTGAGTCTCCTTGGAGAAAAGGGATTTATTCTTTTACAGTAAATAGGAGATCTATGATTTCAAAAGTGTTTTTTTCCTTACTGCTGAGCATTTCAATTATGCAACAGAATATTACATTATAACTTGCACAGTTAGAATAAGGTGTGCGTCACCATCTTAGGGGCTGTTGTGGGAAGCAAACCCACAGCTCATGCTTGCTTCACACTGGAGGTGTGCTGGGCTCGGTGAACCTCCTCGGTGAGCCCGGGGATGTTTCCACACTGTGGATTTTCCCCACTCTTACCCCGAACGTGAGATGATATACCACAGCATAAACTGCTTGCATTATGTATGCACTCATTTCAGAAAAAGGATATCAGACAAATCAGGTTTTCTTCAAGCCTCTTTCACTGGGAAGATTATTTACAGAAGTCCTTTTCATTCCTCTCCCTCCTATTCCTCCAAAGGCAATGGAGAGCAATTCTGAGAGCACAGCAGAAAATCACTTTTTAATCAAGAAAAAACAATCTGTGGGAAATTGAGATGTGCTGCGCCAGCTGGAAGGACCCCGCCGCGGCCAGCCCGTGCTCCGCAGCCTGCAGGTACTGGTTCCCCTCCTCCTGTGCTCCCGCCATGGACACTCCAGCCTGTCCAGTCAGGCCACCTACATACAGCCCCCAGCCAGGACGAGTGTCCAGTCCGTGGCCAGTGTGTCCTCTGCACAAGGGATTAGAAGTTTGAACCATGGACGCAGTGACCACACAGGGAGTGTCACAGATCCTGTCTTTGTGCAAGGTCCTCTGTACAAGTTTCCAGAGGCCACAGCCCAGTTTAGGAGATTCGCAGCCACCACAAGCTGGCAGACTCACACACCTGCGCACATCGTTGCCTCCTCCACTTGGGGGGGGCTGTCTTCACCAGCCCAGCGTGGCCCCCTCCCCACAGCCTCCTCCTCCCTACCCTTCCCCAGAAGGGCAAAGGCCAGAGCCCTGAAATCCGGCCTGGGCCCGGGACTTACCTATGAAACCAGGTGACCAGGCCTGAGGCGCCAGGCGGCTTCTGCTGAACTCCTCTTGAAGCCAGCTCCTGTGACGTGTTCGGGATGTTTGGCCCCACCTCTAATTTCAACCTGAGGTTTGGAGTGGCCGGAGGTGTTTGGGTTATGGGGGGTCCCTCATGAATGGCTTGGTGCCCTCCCCTTGCTACAGAGTGGGCTGTCACTGTATTTGTTCAGGGCGAGCTAGCTGTTTAAAGGAGCCTGGAAACTCCTCTCCCCTTCTCTCTCCCCCTCCAACCATGTGGCACATCTGCTCCCCTTCCTCCACCTTGATGAGGAGCTCCCTGGAGCCCTCCCCAGGAGCAGGCACAGCACCAGGCTTCCTGCAAAGCCTGCAGAAGTGTGAGGCACATGACCCCTTTTCCTTGTAACCCCATAGGCCACCACCTGCCTGCCCCAAGGCTACCCCTGGCTGCCACTTGTCTAATATAGGAGATGGATTCAAAGGAATCCATGGTCTGACTTCTGCCTCCCCTGGGGTCACTACCCCTCTCTCTCTTGGGGTGCCCACCCCTCCCCCCTGGGGTCCCCACCCCTCTCCCCTGGGGTCTCCACCCTTCTCTCCCCTGGGGTCCCCACCCCTCTCTCCTGGGGTCCCCACCCCTCTCTCCTGGGGTCCCCACCCCTCTCCCCTGGGGTCCCCACCCCTCTCTCCTGGGGTCCCCACCCCTCTCTCCTGGGGTCCCCACCTCTCTCCCCTGGGGTCCCCACCCTTCTCTCCCCTGGGGTGCCCACACCTCTCCCCTGGGATCCCCACCCCTCCCCCCTGGGGTCCCCACCCCTCTCCCCTGGGGTCCCCACCCCTCTCCCCTGGGGTCCCCACCCCTCCGTGCATCTGCACTATTTTTCATCTGCCACAATTCCCCTTTGATTACCTCACCTGGTGACCCCAGAAGAAGCTCCTGCCTTCTAAAGAGATCAGGGCAGTGTGGATTGGTTCTATGTGATGACAACTTTTACTACATATAAAAAATTATTAATAAAAATTACAATGGTCACTACATACAATTTGGAAAATATTAAAAAAAACTCCAAAGCAATTAAAAATTGTTGATTATCCCACCAATCAGCAATGCCTGTTGACAAGGTTCTTGGGTCTTTGTCTTCTTTTAACTTTATTTTGCTCATGTGATGTCATCGGATGTGAGATCAGGGTGGCCAGTTTGCTCCCATCTGCTGGTGCATGGTGGCTCATGTGGCTGTCCTCTCCTGATTGGTCTACTGAAGGGTCGGCAAGCCCTCCATCAAGGGGCAGATAGTGAAAGTCTTTGCCTCTGAGAGCTGGACAGTCTCTGTGGAAACTATTCACCTCTGCTGTGTGGTCTGAAACATCAAAGTCATGATGTGAAGGGCCTGGCTGTGTCATTAAAACTATTTACAAAACCCGGACTTGGGCCACTATTCATCACTTCTCTGAAAAGGTAACACTGTCTCTAACCCAAATATCTGAAATGTGAGTGTGTTTAAGGTTTGGAGACTTCCGTCTTTTCTATAACCCTGAAATCTGTTGTACTCGCCAAGCCGCTGACCGTCTCTTCCCTTCCTCCCACCCTGTTGCCCACCAGGCACGTGCTGCCCTTTCTCGTGGCATGGTGCCAGGTCTGCAGAGATGGCTTTCTGCTAGGTGGCTTCATTTCATGGGAAAGATAACGGATCACAGAAATACAGGCTGGGCTCGTCCTCCCCAGATCCGAACCCTCGAGTCTGATGCCAGGTGTGGGCAGAGCCTCCTGACAGCTCCCAGGGTGTCCTCCCTGCTCTGGCTGCTCCCGGCAGCCTCAGGTGCGTCTTGAGTCTGCGTCACTCCGTCTGCATGTGGCCTCCTGCCTGTGTCTTCTCTTCCTCTGGGTCACTCTTACAAGGACACTCGCCACTGGGCTTAGTCCAGGGAAGCTTGGTAATCCAGGGTGAGCTTGTCATCTCAGGATATGAAGAGGCCTCCTGAGACCCTTTTCCTAAATGTCTGGGACTGGACGTGGCCTGTCTTCTAGGGCCTATAGTTCAGTCCTGTGCTGATGGCTCCTTGCCCCCAGGGACCTGCCATTTCAACAGAGAAGCAAACGACCCTGCTGATCAGAGAATGGCTGGAGGGTCTTCAAGTACATTTTGTCTTCTGAGACCCTCCAGAAGACCCTCACATCTCACTGCGCCAAGCTATAAACTGCTGTGGGTATTATTTAGCTCAGTACCCAGTGCTGCTCTGGGAGGAAGGTGGGCATTCAGTATTTCCTCAGTTAAGGACAGAATTAGGATGCTGGGTACAAATTGGCTAGAAAGTGTTTGCTGATCAATATTAGAAAATCCTTTTTAATGAAGTAGAAACAAGGCTGCATTAGAAAGTAGTAGATTCCTGCCTTTGGCTCCCTGCCTAGCTCCTGTGGACATATGGAACATTTGTTGAAGAAATGGATGCATTTTTGGAGTGTTCAGAGGGAGAGGTTGGATGGCAAGTGGGCAAGAATTGCAGGACAGATGTCCACAAACTTGCAAGCATTTGAGTTTTGTTGCTGGTAAAAGACACTGGGAATGACAGTAGCTTTAATAAAACAGGAGACACCTTCTCCCATACAGAGGGACATTGGGGTGGATAGTACAGGGCTTTGGGGGAGAGGGGCTGACCCTCTAAACACTGGGGCTCCTTTGTCCTTCTCACTTGCCTCAGTTGGCTTCTGCCCTAGCTCTGATTCACACTGTCAGTGCAGCTGCTGATGTAGCAGCCATCACGTCTGCATTCCAGGCAAGAAGCAGGAAAAGTGTAAGGATGGCAGAAAAGGCCTTTGCTGAATGCCTTGCTCAAGGACACCTTCTTCCATATCATTGGCCACCTTTCTCTGGTGATGGCACTGAGTCAGCATGGCCACCAGTCCCTGAGGGCGTTTTCGTCCCTCTGAAGCAACAAGACGCAAACCAGAAAAGAAAAACGTCAGTCTTTCTTTAAATCAATGCAATTTTTGTTCTCCTATCCGTTTGGGGGCATTAAAATGCCCTTTTTCTTTTGAAATGGTAGAGGAAATTGATTGTAATTACTTATTTTGTTCAATGCTATTCCTTGCTTTTTAAAATATTAATATTAATGTGAGCACCATTAAAACCGCTGCTGAATGTGACCAGCCTTCTGAACCAGTACAGCCCAGCTCCCTGCCCTCACCACACTCCAGTCTGGCTTCCAGAAGCAGCCGCCTTTCTGCTCCTTTCCCCCCACTCTTGGTGCCTGTATTTCCGAGTAACGTGATATCCTATTCTTTCCTGATTTCTCATTTTTAGACATGTCTGAGGTCGTCCTGTGGTTGCTGATGTTCAACTTTCACACTCTGCCTGTCTTTCCTTGTTTTTTAGGCACACTCTCGTCTCTAGTTTGGTTAAGTCATGTCTATCAGCTGCACTGTGATCATTTTCCTTTGCTATCTAACTTTTCATTTTTCCTGGAGTTAATGATTGTGTTGTTGTTTTTACTGTTTCATTTTCTTTCTTTCTTTTTTTTTTTTTTACAGTTTGGCTGTTATTTTTGATTTTTTAAAAAATTTATTTATTTATTTATTTATTTTGTTGTTGTTGCAGTTTGGCCAGAGCTGGGTTTGAACCCGTCACCCTCAGCATATGGGGCTGGCACCTTACCGACTGAGCCACAGGTGCCACCCACTGTTTCATTTTCTGTGCTGTGTTTCCCACACACTCACCATCTGTTACCAATGGTTCTAAATGTGCAACACCCCTGAGGATCTAGCAGCTTCCAACCACTAGCTCCCCACACCCAAAGCTGGGCAGGGGGCTCCTGGGGGCCTGGGGGGTCTCATCTTGGGGCTTTCTGCTATAGCCTCTGCTTGGCTTGCTTTCTTGCTAGATTTCATGTCTTCTTTTTTTGATATTTATTTTCTTTTTCTTTCTTAATTGCTAAAGCACCTATCGCAGTAGCTGCTGAGGAAAGGGGGTGTAGGAACCTTTTTCTTTGCCATCACAACTGTCTGAAAGTTTGTCTAGGTATAGAATTCCCGTTTGGAAGTTATTGTTCCTCAGAATTGTTGTAGCAGTCTTATTGAAGTATAATGCAATTGAAGTCTTTATTTTGATGAGTTTCGTTACGTTTATATTTTTTGGTGACATTTTGGTGACATTAAGCACAAATCAGGTTCAAAATGCTCCTATCACCCTGCATGCAAAGGTTCTCTCGAGTCTGTAACCAGTCCTCTCCCCACCCCCTGCTCTGGACGAGCCCTGATCTTCCCGTTGTTCTCTGTCTGTATAATTTTCCCTTTTCTGTACATTTTACGTAAGTGGAACCATTTGCTGTGGACGCCTACGGACCTGATTTTTTCTACTTAGTGTCATATTTCTGAGGCTCGTCCACCATGACATGGATCAATCTGCTGGATGCTGCTTTCTCGTGTGGGTGTCTGCCTGTGTCTCCGTACCCCGAGCTGACAAGTCAGGGCGTTGCTTCCAGTTTTGTGTTGAGACAGACGCTGCCTTGGATCCTGCACACAGGTCTCTGTGTAGACACGTGACGTCGATGGCCGTGTGTCCTGGGAGAGCCGGGGGCTGAGTGTGTGTGTCGCCACTTTCAGAGGAGGGACGTGGCTTTCTGCCTGTTTGCATATCTCCTGTGTCTGTATTTATTTTGTGGAATATCTGCCTGTTTGCATATCTCCTGTGTGTGTATTTATTTTATTTTTTGGCGGGTCTGTGTCACTGGGCTTATTTACCCACTGTCAGGTCCAGCCTGAGGTCAGATTCCAGTGCAGATAAAAACACACACAGTCTTTGAAATGAAATCAAGAATCTACTGCAAATATGCTTAGATTACATTTGTAATTTTAAAGACCAGAGTTGTACCCAAAGAAAAACATCTTTCCTAAAACAGTGGAAGAATAAAAGTAGTCCAGGAGTTTCTTATTTAGAGGGACTTTAACATACATGGTCATGCCTTAGCACACCTGGGTCCTTAATTTCAAGGTGATGAAACCTTGTTACTTCTGCCTAAGCGACCACCGAGCCATGGTCCTCTGAGGGACTCAGCACTGCTACTCAGGGACCCCACTCTCCTTTCTGGAAGCCGTTAGCAAAACCTCAGCAGACCTTGGTGCAATTACCGTGGGCTCTGGTTTCCAGCCACTGCACTTGCAACCTTCTCTCCGGAGCCAGTGGGAATTCAGCGAGTGGCTGTACGTGGTCTGACCATCCAAGCGTCACGGGCCCCTTCTCCTTCCACTCGGCAGAGCAGGGGATCCCCACGGACGTGGCGTCCACTCCTCGTTCTGAGCGCCTGTTGAGGCCTAGCCCAGCCTGTGACTGGCTGACTCTGCCTCTGCTCCACAGAGGCCAGAGTGGGGGGCCTTCTCCTCTGACCCCCACACAGTCCTGCCCTGTACTCTTCATTAAGATGAGCTCTGGTAATGCATTTCCCCTCACCTGGCTGGACATTTGTGCCACAAGGCACATCCCTATAGGAGTAGGGGCATCTCAGACGCCAGGCTTACCTTGTGGCCTAAAAGCCACAATGCTTCTGCCTGCTTTCAGGCTTTGCCTGAGGGCCTCACCTTTGGGCCAGGAGACAGGGGGCTTGTATACTGTGGCACAGCTGCCACGGCAGACCTGGTGCCATCAGGAGGGGCTTCCTATGGCCTGGGGTGGGGTCCAGCATGCTTACCCTCTGCTGGGGCCCAGCTCCGTGCCTGACACATGGCAGATGTGTGATCAATATTTTCTGATTGATCAGCTCCATAAGTACTAATAACAAACATGTAAGAAGTGTGAGTGCACCTGCCTTAGTCAATGACAACAGTCAAAGGCTGTGAAAATGACAGCCTTTTAATGTTCTGGAGCAGGGCTGGGGAACTGTTTCATGTAGGAGGATAAATTAATTCAGCGGTAAGGCCATGTTCAAGAAACTTCAATTAGATAGACTTAAAAATGTGCGTTATTTTGTAAAAGTCTAACTACTATGTACTTATAATTTCAAAAAATGAAAACTATGTTTTAATCTTAAGGTTAACCTTTTCATGACTTTGTTGTGTCTGCTTTTTTGGGGAAGTGTTTGAATATTGGGCAGCAGCAGGGAGGTCAGCAGTTCTGTCTGGTCCTCCAGGTGGGCAGCAGGCACTGTGCCTTTAGGACATGTTGACTTAGGTGGCAGAAGAAGGCAGATTCACAGCAAAACATGGCTGAAAAACCAGAAACTTTATATTCTTGTGGGGGGCATATTTCTGAAGGCATGTGTACTCCACTACATTTTCCCATATTTCAATTGGAGTGTTCTCAGCACCCAACAATGATTTTAAGCTGTCATCTGCCAAGAGCTCCGTCAATCCCACCGGTGGTCCTCGAGGTGCCTTGGTGGTGTCAGCTGTTAAGTTTTTAAATGTGAACCGTGTGATTTTCTTAAGCACTGAGTTTGCCGTGATTCACGGTGGCCCTTCTTTTTACCAGAAGATGCATCCACATTATTTCAAATGCACCTCCTGATTTGTAATTCTCTTTCAAACTTTTTTTTTTTTAATAGAGACAGAGTCTCACTTTGTCACCCTTGGTAGAGTGCTGTGGCATCACACAGCTCATAGCAATCTCCAGCTCCTGGGCTTAGGCGATTCTCTTGCCTCAGCCTCCTGAGTAGCTGGGACTACAGGCGCCCGCCACAACGCCCGGCTATTTTTCTGTTTTGCAGTTTGGCCGAGGCCGGGTTTGAACCCGCCACCTTTGGTATATGGGGCTGGCGCCTTACTTGATGAGCCATGGGCGCCACCCTCAAACTTTTTTCTAAGAGAAATTTTTGTGAAACCATGGATATATCAAAAATTCTTGTTATTTTTGAATATGAGCTCCTTTGTGAAACCCGTGCAGCACAGAGACCTCAAAATATCACCACGTGTGCCAGAAGGATGTGGCTAATGAAAACACAGTACATTGGTGGTTTACGAAGCTCCATTCTGGTGATTTTAGTCTTGAGAACGAGCTACATGGGAGACCTGAGACCAAGTTGGATAGTGATGAGCTGAAAGTTATAGTGGAAGTGAATCCATCTCAACCTACGTGTGAATGAGAAGTCAGGTTCGACATCACTACGTCAACAGTTGGACCATTTGAAACAAATCCGTGAAGTAAAGAAGCTGGATAAACGGATTCTGCATGAATTAAATGAGCATCAGAAGAGAAACTGTCTTGAAGCTTGCCTTTCCTTGCTGTCATGACACAAAGATGAACTATTTCTACACCGTATTGTTGTATGTGATGAAAAATGCCAAAGAAACAATCAGGAAGAAAGTATTTTTTGAAAGGTTTGGCATGATAGCTCTGCGAAGACCAGGTAAGAAGGTGCTCCAAATGGGCATGGTCTCCACAAACACTTACCATGGCAATGAGTCTGCATAGACACAAGTGCAGTCAAGGGCAAGTCAAGGGCAAGGTGTGGTGACGAGAGGGTCGGTTCGCACTGTGCCCAAAGGAGGAGTTACAAGGAAGCAGTGAGAAGCTTGCCCAGAAGGGCCACTGCTGCCTCTGTCCTGTGGAGAGACTGGGAAAAATGCGGGCATCAGAGAGTGCAGCTGACACATCTGTCCCAGCCACACGTCAAAGAGAAAAATACAATGAAAAGAGCAAGCAGAGAATGTGATTTAAGTGTTGTTAGTGACATGCACAATGATATGTAAAATATGTATATTTTTGCCTCATTATATTCCTATTTATTCTGGGGTCAGTGACCGGACCCCCACTGGTGTTCATTGCATACCAAATTGGCATTGATAAGCAAATGCTATTTGTACCGCTTCTTGTTTGGGATACAATAAATTAAACTTGTGATTAGAAATTGGACATTTCAGAGTTAATGACTTAATGAATGTGATGTCATGATTCTCAGAGTCAGTGAAACTTTCACTAGATTCTCCAATTACCAGTCTGTAATGGCTGCGTCTCCTCCAATGATTCACATGTATTATCCTGCAACTGGGGAAGTGTTCAGCTGAAATTTCCTTTCAATGAACAAGTGTTTTGAAAGAGTTTTTTAAAAACTTTTTTTTTTTTTTGGCCACATATATGTAGACTTAGTTTTACCTTAAAAAGAAATATATAATTTGTTTTGATTTGACATGCTGTCACACAGAAGTGTGGCATTCTTTTTTTTTGGCCAGGGCCGGGCTCGAACCCACCCCCTCTGGTGTATGGGACCGGCGCCTTACTCCTTGAGCCATAGGCCCTGCCCAGAAGTGTGGCATTCTTATATAACTTTCTTTCAGTAATTTACATTGCTGATTCTGTTCTTCATAAAATTTAGCTATCTGTTCTTAAAGAGGTAAAATTTTGGCTGACCCCTGTCCCTGTGATAGCCAAGACACTTCAGAATGATACAAATCCACATTTAATACCTCATGTTATGAAGGTAGCATGTTATGAAGCTGACAGTCCTGTGTTGAGTTTGCAGGAATTTAATCAGCAATACTTATAATTTACTGCAAAGTGTCACTTCAAAGAGTAGTTTTAGCACAGAGTTTTATTTGTTGGTGCAGGATACAGTGAAAAGAAATGAGAGCATCTGGATCTGTTAATACTTTTTTTTTTCATCAGAACAATAAACCCTTCATGTTTTCCTGTCATGGAAGGTGCACCATCTGTAAATATACTTACTAAATTTACCAAATTCAGTCCAACTTCATGACATTTATCCTGAAAGTTGTTGAAGATAGCTATTCCCCACGTTCTCTTTGCAAGAGTGTCCAAAGTGAGTGATTCTTTGTAGCAAAGAAAATCTGTTATGGCCTGAATAAAGTATAAAACCTGCACTGAGTCAGTACTGTCAGCTGATTCATCCAAAGCCATTGAAAAATATATACTTTTGTTTTGAAGTACTGCATGAAATCATTCTGTTAAGTTGAAGGCTAATTCCTGCTGTTGTTCAGTTGTGGTTCTTGAAAAAGGCACTTGTGGGCGGCACCTGTGGCTCAGTGAGTAGGGCGCCAGCCCCATATACCGAGGGTGGCTAGTTCAAACCTGGCCCTGGCCAAACTGCAACAAAAAAAATAGCCGGGTGTTGTGACGGGCACCTGTAGTCCCAGCTACTCAGGAGGCTGAGGCAAGAGAATCGCCTAAGCCAAAGAGCTGGAGGTTGCTGTGAGCTGTGACGCCACGGCACTCTACCAAGGGTGACAAAGTGAAAAAAAAAAAGGCAGTGGTTTCTACTTTCAAAGGTTATTAGGGTCTAAGCATCAACAACTTCCACAATGCATTCTTTCACAATTTCTACATCACTGACTGGCTTCCCCTTTTCCTGAGTGTATCAGCTACTTTATAAGTTGCTTTGGTGACACTATTTCCAGGTCTTGTTGCTGCTTGAAAGAACTAGCTGATTTGCTTTTGCTCTTTTGCAGTACAACCCTTTTGCACCTTTCCCACTAATTTAAAATATCTGTGGTCCTTTAGAGACGTTATAATGCTTCTTGGACCTTTTCATTAAAAGTCTAGATCTCACATCTTCTGAAGTGGAGAATTTGCCCCCAAAGCACATGTGGCCTTCCTACCTGTCAGCACAAGCCACAGGCACAGAGACGCAAGGAGCAATTCGAGAAGATGTCACCATGGAGCCACTGCCACTCCCAGGCCCCGAGGTGGCCAATGCCGCCCTTGGGCTGATAATGGGTGCATTTTCCATCTATATAGCCAAATTATTTTTAGCAAAATACACCCATACTGCCTTTGCTGATTTGAGCGTGATGTTTTACTTACTGTTTTAGATTTAACATCTTTCTATGACCTTAAATGTATGCTTCCCTCCCAAGTACGTGTATCAGGGCTCTCGTGGGTCAGTGGTGACCACAGCTGGCTCTTGGAGGCCGCTGTTCAGGAGGAAAAGTGACCTGGGCCTACTTTCTCCCTCAACTTTTGAGCTGCTTGATCAGGTCTGGATTTCTGTGAAGGTTTATAGGATATGAAAGGTGGACCATTGTCCCCTCACACCCTCCTGCCATTCCTGGATTTCATGACAATGAACCCTGTCTTTGAAGACAGAAAACCTCCTTCTCATCCTCCTCAGAGGTGGGAAACGGCCCTCAGCTTGGCTGGACACTGGACATCTTCTGCAGCATTGTGGATGTCCCCACCCCAACACACCTCTGGGGCCTGGACCTGTCCATGCTCTGGGGTGAAGGTGTGGGTGCCAGTGAAGGGGCCACCTGCCAGGCTTCCCAGGGAGCCGGAATAGCAGACCCTGGCTGTTGTCACTGGGCACTCTGGGTCTCGGCTGAATTAGTACACATGACCGGCCAGCGCTGTCTTCCTGACCTGCTCCACTTTTCACTTGGCAGAGTGGCTTCAGCCTGAAGTCTTAGGAGCCCGCCCTCTGGTCTGGGCTGCTTGTCAGTCCCAGAAACCAGGTACTCTCAGAGAGGACTGTCCCAGAGGAGACTTCGCAGACTCGACTAGTCAGAACTAGGGATTTTATGATGTAGATTTGCAAGTTTAGGGAAGGGAAGAAAGCTGCGTGCCTCAGTGTCCTGCAGCATAAAAGGAAGGACTGCACAAAGTTACCATGTGCGGCTCCTGAGTCTGAGCATCTGGGACTTAGGCTGACCTGAGGTGACAGCGGCAGCGAGCCCCACCCGTCACCCGGGCCCACATGCCCTCCTGGGTGGCCATACTGCTTCTTACGAAAATTTTACATGACATTAATTTCCCTTAGCCATAACTCAGTCAATATAAAAAAGGACTTACTTCCTGGTACTTAAGTGCTTTAACTTCACTGTTTTCCCATATTCCTTTCGTCAAGAGAGATGTTCATGTCACAGTGGTCACATAATCGTTGGCCGTGGCCTGGGGCCACTTCCTGGTGGAATCTGAACACACCTGGAGGAATAAGCAGAAGAGGGTCCTTTAATCTTTCTCAAAAGAAGTTATGCTGAATCCTTAAATTTTGTTTTATAGTTAATCGCTCATTTTGAAATTAGTGATTAGGAAGTAAGAATGGTCAGCAAAGTAAATTGTTTAAATTATGGTGCTTTAAAAAGATTCTCATCAGTATCTTGTGAATCGCATTGTAATGCCACTATTAATTTTTTAAAAGTGTGAGTGTGAAATGCTTTGGCCCCTGACAGGAGGCTGCTGGGACTGCGGTGGCTGAGATGTCGCTGCTCAGAACGAACCCCGGCGAGCACAGTAGCAGACGGCTTTTTAGTGAGCACCAGTGTTTCACCTTCTACTAAGCTTGTTAAATGATTACAGGGTAAATTTGCGGGCTCAGGCTCTGGACTGGGGAAAGTAATCTGAGAACCAAAGTATCAAAGTATCAGTGAGGCGATTGAACAAATCGCATCCCCTTGTGGGAATTCGCAAACACCCTGTGGTCAGAAGTGCTGGGTGCTCAAACAGAGAGACGCTGGGAATGGCCCTTCCCACATGCTGTAGCCTCTGACGGCCTTTCCTTACCACGCAGGTGGTCACTGTGACACGGACAGACTTTCCACTCACGGCGCAGAGCCGGGAGTCCGTGCCGCCCAGGGCCAGCCCTGCCGTGCCCCTTCGGTGCTGTTACTAAGGTGTATCTGGAGGAACTTGCTGCACAAATCCCCCTGCAATTCCCGATTAGGCTCCTATGAGGCCTCCTACGGTGATCTCACAGGGAAGGAGCTGAGCAGGTGTTCACCCTGCCCACCGTGTGTGCAGGGGGTGTGCCCAGAGAGCGCTGTGTGTGAGTGTGTGAGTAGAGTGAGTGTGGGAGTGTGTGCTGTGTGTGAGTAGTGTGAGGTTGAGTAGTGTGAACCAACCCTCCTGGAGTCTCGTCTTTCCCGCAGGGACTCTGGTGGGTGGACAGCGGAGAAACTGTGCCAGGCAGTTGTGCGGAAGGCCTGACCCTCCAGAGCCCCAGCCTGAGCCGGGTCTGCGTGGAGCCTCCTTTCTTCCCTCTGAGCCTGGTCACCAGCAGCCCTCACTCCCATCAAGATGCCACCCGCCCCTCGCCCTGCACTGCCAGGTCCTCACATGGTCACTTCCTGCCCAGGTCCTGAGGCTGTGCCTGGTGTCTCCTGCTTGACTCAGCTGCAGTGGGGGCTCACAGTGCGACTCAGCCAGCCGCGCCCTGTCTCAGAGCCTGCACTGGCATCCGCCCCTGGGACAGACTCCTGGCCTTGGCCAGTGCTCTGTCTGAGCCTCACTCCCCCGGGACCCTGGCCAGTGCTCTGTCTGAGCCTCACTCCCCCGGGACCCTGGCCAGTGCTCTGTCTGAGCCTCACTCCCCCGAGTGGCCCTGGCCAGTGCTCTGTCTGAGCCTCATTCCCCCGGGACCCTGGCCAGTGCTCTGTCCGTGCCTCACTCCCCCGAGTGGCCCTGGCCAGTGCTCTGTCCGAGCCTCACTCCCCCGAGTGGCCCTGGCCAGTGCTCTGTCTGAGCCTCACTGCCCCCGGGACCCTGGCCAGTGCTCTGTCTGAGCCTCACTCTCCCGAGTGGCCCTGGCCAGTGCTCTGTCTGAGCCTCACTGCCCCCGGGACCCTGGCCAGTGCTCTGTCCGTGCCTCACTCCCCCGAGTGGCCCTGGCCAGTGCTCTGTCTGAGCCTCACTCCCCCGAGTGGCCCTGGCCAGTGCTCTGTCTGAGCCTCACTGCCCCCGGGACCCTGGCCGGTGCTCTGTCTGAGCCTCACTGCCCCCGGGACCCTGGCCGGTGCTCTGTCTGAGCCTCACTGCCCCCGGGACCCTGGCCGGTGCTCTGTCTGAGCCTCACTGCCCCCGG
>CAUYON010143533.1:0-54697 GCA_963573935.1 Arctocebus calabarensis | reverse complement strand
TTGCCCCCACAATTTTGTGTTTGTTTTTTGGTTTATTCCCCACACCCAAAACCCAGGGCCAAAACTTGTTTCTCTTTAAAAAAAAAAAAAAAAAAAAAAAAAAAAAAAAGATGCTTGCATTTGGAATCCCTTTGTCTGTGGCAATAGTAGCACCAATAATAACCTCAATCATAAAGATATAAGGGCAAATATTTTCAAGCAACTCCTCTGTCCACCTTATGGAAATACTTTATAACCAATAACTTTCCTGTAAGGAAATGTAATTGCCTGTAACAAATTCAAATGCCACATTAAAATCATTTCTTTCCCCAAACACGCACATCCCTTTCTAAGAATAATTTAGTTTTTTTACTATATACCCTGAGTATTTTGTGTTTTTGAAGCAGCTGCACTTAATGTTATGAATAGACAATTATATGCAATGCCTATTATAAAATGTTTCATGGTTAAACTAACACACTTCTTGCTCTGTTACCATGGAAGTAAACTCTCAGTAATAGAGCATAGAAACAATACCAAAATCAAACTTCAAACCCACCCACTTCTTAGACAACTCTTTGTTTCTTCCACTGATGTTAGTCTCCACACATGTAGTTTGAATAATCAAACTTATAATTCATTCAACAGTTGGGGGTCAAATATTAATCCTAGGGCATTTCCTTACAAGCCTAAGCCTTTGAAAATTAAAGTTAATTATCCAATTACATTGGCAACAAATCAAAGGTAAATTCACACATTTTCACAGGAGACCTCTGCCATAAGGTTTAACTACTGAACCATTTTCCAACACAACAGCCGCATACATAGTTATGTATAAATTCGACTCGGATAGTTTTTCAGTAAAGATAAATTATGGATTAGCAACACCTCACCTTCCTTAGATCAACAAATATCTGGAAATCTTTTATATATAATAATCTATTGGAACAGGTCTGAACATGTTGACATTATCTTTTGACAAATTTGCTTGTTCTCTTCTGAGTCAGCATAATGTACACACCTTCAGTTTGTGTGTATAACAAATATTTCCTATGGGGTGCAAATAGATCGCAGCATTAATACACTGTCTAATTATTTAATAAACAAAATAACCTTAGTTCTCCAATCTTAACAAAATCATTACATTTGGTAAGGTTTATTTTAACATTTTCCAATTCAGGAGTAGATTGGATTACTCCAAAACTCAGTTGAAAGCATTTAATAAAATTTTAATAAATCTGACCATAAAAATCAATGCTCTTTTTTTAAATGAGCACAGAAATGTCACTGAACAGTTGCTAATTCAACCCTTCATGCTCACTAAGTTCCTTTTATTTCCACGGTTCTTTCTGCTGCAGCCAAATTGTTATTTATGTTGAGAAAGTATATACAAATGCTGAAACATATTCGTTCCATTTTTATTCATTCCTTCTGTGACTATAGCTCCCATAAATATGATGTCGTCTTCTATAGTTTCATGTCAGTTTATATAGGACATTACACAGGATTATAGCAATATCACATACCCCACAATGAAGGTGAACATGTCTCCGAAGAGGAAAAAGCTGGTGAGAGGAATGGGGGAGGGGCAGTGCGCGTGGAAATACCACACCAAACGAGTGCCCAAGAGGGGCCCTGCTAGAAAATGTGGCTCCGCAATGATAAGACATTGAAGTGGCTCTTGGGATGTAACCATTCAAAAAACCAGGGCCAATCTGGTAAAGGGCTGTTTGAAGCAAATTGACCACATTTGCTTTCTGTGGTACAATTCAGGCTCATCTGGTGATTTGGCCACCACTGACCCCAGTCTTGGAAACAATGCCTGGCAAATACACTGCCTGTTTTGCCCTTTTGCCTTAAATGGAACTTTACCCCCTAAGAGTAGGTTTCTACCTTAGATGTATACAAAATCGTATGTGGGTCTATGACCAATAAAACCCAAATCTCAAGAAGCAGGTTGAAGTGGAATTCAGTGTTTTATGTGAGCAGTCTCCATGGTAAAGAATCAATGCCTTGAGACATAGGTTACCTGCTACTCCTCCTACTCGGCTTTCCAGAGGTCAGTTCTGCTCTGTGGGGACGCCCATGGCCAGCTCAAATTGCACACTGCCCAAAGCCCAAATTTGAAGCTCCTCCACCATCATAGCTTAATAGTGCCCTGGAGATAGTGGAGCCAGTGGTTTTGTTTTAGATAAATACGTGTTAAAATCAAAGATGGAGAGTGGAAGAATTAAACAGCCACCTACATCACAAAGGATGGCGGTAAAGTGTGTGTGCAATTTAAAATAGATTAATTTTTAAACAAACTTTATACCCACCCTCTATATGGGAACTGAGAATGAGTCCTTCTGAAACAAAGAAAACACACAAACGCTGAAGAGTTCACGCATTATGCTGTACAACAGAGCGGACATAAGGCTGCCATACAGAGGACAGAAACCAAAATCTTCACCCTGTTGTGGGTAGGGCTCCCCCAATCTAAGTACCTGCCTATAACAATCACCAAAGAGTGATTTTATACAAGACTTTATAAAGACAGAGATTATTGGACAGTGTGTGTGTTCAATAAGACAAGAATAATTAATTTGCTTCAAAGAAAGACGCACACACAAACTACACATGGTATATAAATTTCTGTTAACTATTAGTGTCTCCTCTTTAACTTATAGATGAAAGCCATACCCCATGAAAGTAAAAGAGTTGCTTCTCATGGGCCAGCTCACATATGATTGGAAACAGCAGACTGTCCAATGTGTAGTTGAGGAGACGATTGAGGCATGCTTGAGATTAGCAGGAAGGAAATGCCTTATGGAAACTGCAACCCCGGCTGTGGGTGCAGGAGGGTGCATGCTGGCACCCTGGCAATGTGCTGTCACCCTGTCTCAGCCATGGGTAGGTAACTAACGTCGTGCTCCTGACCTGGTCCCTCTGAATGTCCTCCCTGGACCCTCAGCCTTTTCGCTGGTTCTACTTGATTTACTGATCCTTTTCCTGGATTCAAGCATTTTATTATTTCAATACCATCAGTCTAGTAGCAGGCGTTTCCTAGGAGCTGATCTTGTATACTTATTACGAAATGTCTTATTTCCTCCTCATTGCTAAGAATTTACAATTTGAATCTTTAATCACTGTCCGCCCTCCCTTGGGGAGAGGGGTGGAGAGAGAGGGAGTTAACCTCTAAGGATCTCTGTTCATAATTTAAAAAACTTAAAGAGTTTCTTTCTCTCTTTCTCTAATACATGTTGGGAAATACCCCTCTAGGATATTTTTCAGAACGGCCTTGTTTTTCTTTATGTAGAGTGCTGTCTCTCCCTTTTCTCAATCTATACCTGGCGCCAACCTGCTGTGGAAGGAAGGGGTTTCCATTCTGCTATGGGTTTCAGTGGGAAAAGCAACCTTCATTTCAAGCCTAAATGATAAATACACCTCCAGTAGAAGCCACGGACCCTGTACAGCTTTATGTTGGAAGCAAAAAAGAACTTACTGTTGAGCCTTTCACAACCACTTTTACTTAGACTACACTAAAATTATTGTGGCAATCAGGACCTAAATTCCTTCGACATGTTTATTCAGCTCTTTCATAAGTAATAGTTTCACACAACACCATTTCTGGGTGCGTTAGCATACTTCTCAGCTCCAAGCATAAAATCTGTGAGATGGAAAGCTTGATTAAAAATATAATAGAATGGCTGAATGCCAGAAAATTCTTTAAATTCAGTATGAAAACCATGGGCATATTATTTGATATTTTAATATTCTTTATTCTGTTTTCCTGTAGGATTCTTTTGTATGATGTTTTTAGATTCATATAAACATACTACCAGGCAAAGTTTTCCGTAGGCTAGATGAAATGTAGAGAAGTTTTAGATAAATTTGTGAAGTAGAATGAAGTCTCTCTTTATTAATCAAGATGAAACAATGATGTAAATATTGGAACTCATTAAGAAAATAGACAAAACTGTGTCAACATACACAAACTAAGAAAGAGAAATAGGTATAATTAACCAGTGTTCAGTGTTAGGAACAAGAAAAGAGTTCAGGACTATAAATTGAATACAGCTTTATTTATTTAGAGATGGTCTCACTTTGTCACCCTGGGTAGAGTGTCCTTGCATCATAGCTCACAGCAACCTCAAACTCCTGGGCTCAAGCAAATCTCTTGTCTCAGTCTCCCCAGTAGCCGGGACTACAGGCACCTGCCACAATGCCTGGCTATTTTTTTGAGTAAGTACTAAGTCTCGTACTTGCTCAGGTTGGTATCAAACCTGTGAGCTCAGGCAATCCACTTGCTTCAGACTCCCAGAGTGCTAGGATTACAGGCATGAGCCACTGTGCCCAGCCCTCAGTGTTTTTTTTTAAATCATTAAATAAGAGCAATTTTATCCCAATAAATTTAAAAAATTAAAGTGATATTTTTCCTGGTAAATTTTATACACACACACATATATATATACACATATACATAGAGAGAGAGAATTTGAATTACTGCAGAACCATTTAAGTTTGTCAAAAATAGTTTCTCATGAATTTTTATTTAATACAAGGCACTGTTAAAGAGTGAAAAAGACAAGTAAGAAACAAAAAAATAAAAACAAGAGTAAAAAGGCAAGCCACAGGAGATATTTGTATAAATACAAGAAATTTCAAAAATATCTTAAAGTACACGTAAATCCTGCAGAACTCACTCACAAAAAGAAAAAAAAATTATATTTCTCCATTACCCAAGTAAACTTTGTCCTAGGAAGTAAAGAGGAGGAAGTGCTGAGAAGGAGGGTCACAGGTTTGGGGAGCCCCACTGTACTATTCAGGATTCTCCCAAAGGGGGCCAAGCCTGTCAGTTATTGTCAGTGAGGTGCTGGCTTCCCCAAGTCAGAGAAAATACATTCATGATTATGCCTAAGTACAGTGGTTCTTAAAATGGTTCCTAAACCGCCAGTATCAGGAGTAACCGGGAACTTAAAAATGGATATCTGTAGGCCTCTTACCAGACTCAATCAGAAACTCTAGGGGTGGGATCCAATACATTGTTTCAATAAGCCTCTCTCCTTCCACCTCCTCATGATTCTGTTAAACTTTAAAGTCTGAGAACTGCTGTCCTGGATAGTAGACTATTATAAATGGGCAAACTCTGGACATAATGTCTCATCCTTCCTTATTTTTATTTACTCTTGGAAAGAAAGGAAAGGAAAGAAAAAGGGGGAGAGGAAGGGAAGGGAAGGGAAGAAAAGGGAAAAGGAAAGATATAAGAAAACAAAAGAGGAAGGAAAGAAAGGAAGGCAGGAAAGAGGGCAGGGAGGAAAGAAAAAGAACAAAAGGAAAGGGAAGGGAGAAAGTGGGAGGGAAAAGGGGAAAGGAAAGGAAGAAGAAAGAAAGGGACAGAAGGAAGGAAGGAAGGAAGGAAGGAAGGAAGGAAGGAAGGAAGGAAGGAAGGAAGGAAGGAAGGAAGGAAGGAAGGAAGGAAGGAAATGGAGAAAAAAAGCATTGAAAGGAAAGTATACACCCTACGCTAGTAGGGTAATAACTTTTAAATATACAGAAATGAACTAAACTTTATGCTTAATTTTTCAAGTATGTAAATACTGTGAGATATAAAACAAGTTGTGAAAACTTATGTTGAGTTACTTTTCTTGAGTTTTTTTCAGTATCAATTTCTACATACGTTGTTAATTGTAGAATAATTATAATAATTGTACAAAATAAAATGTTTCCTTATGAAAAGCAAAAAAATGAAACAAAACCTTTGATTTCATCATATACAAGTGATTTCCACAGGTGAGCTCTTAAACGATGTATAAATTAATTTCATTATACATTTTAATAACTGCTAGGACACATCCCATATCATTGATCATTTGTTCCATTATTTTCCTGATTAGACTTATAATAATACATGATGAATATTCTCCCAGATTTTAAATATAACACGGTGTCATATAGTACATATAATTGTGTTACCTGTATTTTTTGAAAAATACTACATATCTCTTGGTACATCAATATATTACCTTCCACAGCATTTTAAATGTTTCACATCATCTTATTGCTTAAATGTATCACAATTTACTTAATCTGCTATTGTTGATTACATCATTTCCGATCCTTTATTATTATAAAACACTATAGTGAGCATATAAATTCCCCTTTATGCTTCCTCTTCACCTCTGACTTCCAACTCTTCCCCAAAGATATTCCTTGTTTACAATCTGAAGTATATCTTTTAATCACTTATCTATTCATTGACACACAACACTCCCTCCCCCCACACACGTTGTTTTCTTTTGTTTTGTTTTACAAGATTTGAACCACATTATAAATAGAATTATCTAATTTCCTTTTTCTTTCTTTCCCAGTACATTTTGGGAATTTTTCCATATCCGTACAAACAAATCAACTTTCCAATAGCTTCACAGTTTTCAGTAAAATGTATATATTGATAGCATAATTTTAAAGATCATTCTACAAATAAGCATTCCAGATGTTTTTAATACATTAAAGTGTTTTAATCTCTTATTATTATAAACAATGTCCCAATCATGTTTTATTATAATCTTGTGCATGTAACCAGGATGTTATGTGATTGAGACTCAGAGTAAAACCCGATGATTTTTTTCTGCCAGTTAACTATCCAACCCCTTTTTATTTTACCCTTAGCCTGGAAAAAATCCCCTAACTCCTTAATATTATTTCTTGGACATTGAATAAGCTTTCAGGTGACTGTAGTCGTAATAATCATGGTCCATAATATATAATTATGCTTAGCAGGCACCAGGCAGCATGCGGAACACTTTTCGTGTGTAGAGTCTTTCAATTTCCATTAACAATTGTAGGAATTAGGCAAAACTGAGGGAAAAGTTGACATAGCTAGTACAGTGGAAACAGTATTGCCAGTTACTATTTTTGAAACAAAAGCAATTCTATGAGAAGAATTCTCAAAACAAAGAATGTCTGGTGTGGTATGTTGCTTTGTGTAAAGATAAATAGCATCCGATCATGATAAACTACTGTTTGGCATGCAAATATTTCTCCTGTGTATGATTTGTTTTACTCTAGAAAGACTTAGTTGGTCCATATGTTTATACCACACGAAGTCACCTAATCAGCCCTTCTAATACTGCAATTCTGGATGTCCTCATACAAAGAACTAATATTAAATATAAATCCATAAATTAACCCTTCACCTTCCAGCGGGGTTCATGCTTGAAATCTCACTACAAATATCTTCTGGTGAGGTGTGGGGGTGAGAAGGGAATTAAATCTTTCCCCTATACACTTATTAACTTTTTTAATACACACTAAAATAACAGAATGATCTGTTAGTTATATATATATATATATATATATATATATATACACACACACACATTTGGGTTCTTCAGAATCTAATTACATGAATCCTATGATGGTAGAAAACTTAAAAATATTTTCTTACTTTTGTCCGTCTATCTCTATGACTGTTAGAAAATGTCATTTTCTAAATTCTGTTAGTGTATTGATTGGGAAAGAACTTCCTCATCTTAACACAGTTATCCATATTTCTTGTTTCAGACAATTATGTCTTCTGGGTCAGGAAGAAGTCAGAGAATGAGTAATATTTCCTCTGTTGATACTGAACTTTCAAAAATAAATATAAAATACTATCTCTAACACAAATAGAAAAATGTCTACGAAAGGCTGTGTCACCTCACAGGCCCTTTCTGTTTACCATTCTCTCTTTATTCTTTAAACATCAGAGTTTCCACAGTCCAGTTACACACTTTTTCCCTCCTCAGACCCTCTCTTTCTAAGTGCCCTTCATTCACGCCACAGATCCTCATATTATATCTCCGGGACAGACACACACATCTGATTCATAGCTTCTTGTACTCTTATTGACACATCCCACCATCTCAATTACTCCGTGCCCCAGACCAAACCCCTGCTTGGCCATGCTAAACTGTATTTTCTCAAAAGTTTCCACATGGCTCAGTGCCTATAGCACAATGGTTACAGTGCCAGCCACATACACTGAAGTTGGTAGGTTCAAATCTGGCCCAGGCCAGGTAACCAACAATGACAACTGGAACAACAACAAAAATAGCCAGGCACTGTAGTCCCAGCTACTTGGGAGGCTGAGGGAAGAGAATCGCTTAAGGACAAGAGTTTGAGGTTGCTGTGAGCTGTGATATCACTTCATTCTAACCAGGGCACCATAGTGAGACTCTGTCTCAAAAAAAAAGACAGTTTCCATATGTCAGCAAGAAACTCGAAATTACCTTTGACAGCTCTACTTCTTTGTGTAGATTCAGTCACCTTCTAGAAAGCTCCCAGGTGTATGCATTTATCTCCACCAACAGCACACAAGTCCCACCTAAGGACTTTTGTCTCTTTCTGGGAGACCAGTGAAACGCTCTACCTCCCCTGTACACTACTCCACTATAACAAACACCATTCAAATACCTTCCTGTTATTCTCAAAATAAATATGCAATGCAGTCAGGCTTGCTGTAATCCGAGCTCTGCTCTCTCTCGTTGGTTTTACCTGGAGTCACTCTCCCTTTTTACTATCTGTGCTGCCTTTTTCTTCATTCCCCAAACCAGTTTAATTGGCATTCCTCCTTAGGGATTTCATGCATGCTGTCACCTTCATCTTCACTTCAAGCTTCCTTAATCTAATTGATGAATCCTGTGGTGACATAAAGAAGTGCCACCCAAATC
The DNA here is from genome assembly GCA_963573935.1 of Arctocebus calabarensis. Classification (NCBI taxonomy): domain Eukaryota; kingdom Metazoa; phylum Chordata; class Mammalia; order Primates; family Lorisidae; genus Arctocebus; species Arctocebus calabarensis. Next base: position 46,025 of record CAUYON010143533.1, on the reverse strand, counting down.
CCTCTCAGGATGAATTTGACTGCTCTGTTGACGGACAACTTCACCTGTACGTCCCTTCAAGAAAGGTCACAGCCCCAGAGAGCTGCCTTTCCCAAAGACACACCCTTCTTAGAGAGGCTCCCAGCCCAGGACTGACTGAGGTGGAGCAGCTGGGGACAATTCTGCCGGACCATGTTAGCTCCAGAGCTCCCTATACAGTCAGCTCATGCCTACTTCTCAGCTTCATTTCTCCTTCTGCCGAATTTTGATCGTTTCTCTTCCTTCCACAAATGTAGATCTGATGGCCTCTCTCATAAACATTCTGCCCACCAAATTGTCTCAGAGTCTCTTCCATTCACTGCTCCATAGATCTGCTTGGACATCACATCCTGAAGGAAGTTGTATATTTTCCTGCAGTTGTCAAAAAAAATTACTCACAAACTCAGTGACATAAAACAACAGTTATTTATTCCCTCACATTTCCAGAAGCTAGAAATCTAAAATCAGAGTGTAGTCAAGGCCATGCTGTCTCTAATAATGTAGGGGAGGATCTGTCCCTGTCTCTCAGAGCTTCCGGTGTTTCCAGCAATCCTTGCCATTTGTTGGCGTGCAGACACATCACTGCAATCTCTGCCTTCATCTCCACATGGTCTTCTTACTTGCATGTCCATCATGTCTATGTCCAATATTTTTCTCATTCTCATGAAGTCATACTAAATCCAGGGCCCACCCTAATCCACTAAGATCTCATCTTAACTTGATTACATCTGCAAAGATTCTATTTCTCAGTAAAGTTACATTCAGAGCCCACACAGGTTAGGCCCTTACCATATCTTTCTGAGAGGTACAATTCAACCCAGAGGCTGTATGACTGAGGAACTATTTGGATGTAAGCAACAGAAGTAACAGTAGATGTCTATCAGTCTTTCCAATGATCAAAAATGTTTAAACATTTTTCTGCTATTTAGGGTATTCTCCTAAATATCACCATAACAGTCCAACATCTGTCTTCCCAGCCTCCTTTGCAGCAAGGATGAAGGCATGTAACTTTCATCTTCAGAAATATTTCTGCCAAAAACTGAATTGGAAGTTAGTGGTGCAAAAAACAACATGCACTGTGAAGAATCTACTTATGTAAGAAAGGTGACAGTGACATCTGGTCTCCAGAAGCACAGGTGTCAGAGTTCAGGAACCATCAACTGAAAACCACAGTGATGGCAATGTGTCTTCAGGAGACCAATGATGTCGTATGATTTTGTGCATTGGAATTGGATAAGCAATTTCCAGGCATAGATCTCTGGATAGATCGAAAACTCAGTAACCTTTTCAATATACTTTCAAAATTGTCTTTCTTTTTAAACTACTCAGAGTTGGCATTTATTATCTGTAGATAACCTCATAACTAAATATAAATATAACTTGAGCTAGTTTAGATGAAAGAAGAAATGTATTAGCTTGAACTTCTGTCAGGATGTAGGGATAAAGTTAGAATTTGGGACTCAGATGTTATCAGGATTTCTTATCTATTTCATTCCTTGTTATCGCTGTTTCCTTTTATGTGACAAATTTATTCATTCAAGCTGATTATCCCCACCAGAACCAAGACCAAAAAATACCTTGGAATTCCTTTCCAGAATTATCCTGTTTTCTCTGAAAAGGAAAAGGTTGGTAAACTTAAGTATATTTGTATAAAAAATAAACATACAGAAAATGTGTAGTTTGTGATTTTGTAATTAGTGTGCTTATAATATTTTCATTTAAAGGATACAAATAATAAGGACTTACAGGGCTAGAAATCTGCTCAAGTTGTTCTTTTTGAACTATTATTTTAGGAATATGAAAAGTGGCTAAGATTTTATATAAAAGAGTTTTGATTGTTCTTATTATGATTTTTCTCCATCAAAAACTATACTGTTTTATATGAAAGTATGACCTTGTCCAGAGATTGAGTTATAAATAATAATTTCAGATCTAGCTCACATCTTCTTATGTAATTCTAACTTTAAGCCAAATACGTAATGAACAAATTTCTTCACAAAGCAAAAACATTATCTCTTTTTTAATTTTATGGGCATTAAAAAAAGCAGATTGCATTTGTTTGGTAGAATTTTTTTTTTTTATTAAATCATAGCTGAGTACATTAGTGCAATCAAGGGGTACAATGTGCTGGTTTCATATACAATCTGAAATGTTTTCATCAAACTATTTAACATACCCTTCATGGCATTGTCTTAGTTATTGTATGAAGACATTTGTATTCTGCACTTAGTACGCTTTGCCTGTACCCTTCTAAGATGCACCATAATTGGTCCCACCAATTACCCTCCCTCCACTCCAACATGCCCCCCCATCCCTTCCCATATTCTATACTCAGTCGACTATGAAGCTAATTTAAAGGTCTCATGTGAAAGCTATAATCCAACTATAGCACAAGTCGAATTTTTTTTAAGAGTAGTAATTCTGTGAAGTTTTTATAAAAAACTAAAAACATTCTTATCTACACTATTATCTGAGGATGTATTTATTTCTTACTGCAATATTCAAGTTCATACCCATAAAACAACTTTCACCATCTGGCAAAGTCAAAAAATCATCTATTTTTTCATTTACTCAACAACATAATTTTTAGCATCAGTGGCACCAAGTTACCAGGTACCAATATGTTCTGGTGAACAGCACATACTTGGATCATCTCCTCACAAATATTTGCATGCCTGGCCTATCCTTACAATGTAGTGCTCTGCTCAAATTTCACCCCATCAAAGATGCCACACAGGTCATTACATCAAAGGTACCACATTCTCAGTCTATCATGTTACCTTACCTTTTGACTGTGCTAAGCAAATCGCTATCAGAATCTACAATGTTCCTTCATTTATTTATATGACTAGTGTTCATATACTAGGAGTAAAATAGAAATTCCATGACACCAAGGGGCCTGACTTGTATTAATTTATGTATTTTGTGTTTATTTCTTCATTACCACTACCTTGAAGAAAAATGGGAATAGAGGAAATAGACACAACACAATTTTAGTCAATTAATGAATAAATTCTGGTTGGGGACAGATATAAACATTAATCAAATAACAACACATATAAATATAAAAGCCTACCTGTCATAAGTTCTACAAGAGATCTGGAAATAGTTTTGTGGGTCTGTGTTGTAGGAAGGTTTGACCTTGTAAAATCCTTCTGAAGGCTATCTGGTTAAGGCATAAGTGAGTTAGAATTTTAGATAAGTTAAATTCAACTACACAAAGAGGGTAACATACATCTCTTCAAACTCCAAGATTGTGTGATATTGTCACCTGAACTGAAAGATGGCAGTGTAGCTGCAGTGCATAGTAGAGCTGAGAGTAACTAAAGCTGTAGATTTTTAACCTACTGTGACCATGACCCATAGTATAGAACCCATTTACATCAAGTACACATACAAATACATACATACTGTAGAAATGCAATCGAAAGTCTGTAAGTTGATCACTCAAGATACTGTAACAAACTGGTCAACATATGGATGTGATCAACATGACGAGCTTCAACTGAGTGCCTATAGTGCATGTCCGACCCATGAAAATTAGATCAACTTAAGAAGGTGGTCAATGTAGGGAGGTGGTCAACTATGGAAGTATTATTGTAACTGAGACAATTATTATTATTCACTAGATAATGTCATGAGCCACTGATGTGTCACTTGCCTAGTTTAAACATTTTTAGTTTAAAAAATGCTGAAATAGACTATCCATAAGACCCTTGCCTAAAAGCCCAGGAAAAGGCTTGGTGGCATATGCATTGTTGAAGTAAAATATTAATAAGTTATAGTGTGAAAACTAGATCAGTGTAGGGGAGAGGTTTCTGGAGATTAGTCAATGCTTCCCACAAGAGTTCAGGAAATGTTAATACAAAAGGAGAACAGAAGAACAAATCTGATAATTTTTTAAGAGATAAAAATGAGGTAGACTTGGCTATGCGTTAGGTATACAAAGAAGCGAGGGTGTCGTGTACAACTCTTCTGTCCTATACAACTGGATGGATGATGCTGCTCCTCAGGGAATTTGCAGACTGTGGAAGAACAAGTTTAGTGAGCAAAAAGGTACATTCTCTTTTTCCTGTGTTGACTTTGAAGTATCTTTGAGATATCCAAGTGGCGATTTTGAACTAATTGAGTATACAGGTCTCCAGCTCAAAGGCCAACTCTGAAATAGACACCTAGACTTTTGGATTATCTGTAATGGAAATCACAGATAGTGGTGACATCACCTGGAGAAATGAGTCAGGAAAGAAAAAATGCGAGGACAGAGCTTTATGAAATCTCAACTTTTAAATGCTAAGTGGGGGAAGATGAGCTTGTAGAGAAGACTAAAACGGAGGGACTACACAGAGAAAAAGAAAAACAAAACCAAAAGAATATAGTGTCATGGAAGCTAAGGAAGAAATTTATTTCAAGAAGACAGTGGTCGATTTTATATTTATTATACCAACAACTACATGCTGGCTGCTTATTTTTTAGTGTCCCACCTGGTGCTGTTATTATTGTTGCTGCATTGTTTGGCAAACAGGGCAATTAATAGCCATGCATACTGACCCCCTGTTTGTTTTTTTTTTCTGTGTTCTTCTTCACTTTCTTTCTCATCCAATTTAGATAGCATTCTCCATCATTGGTAAAATGAAGTTAATTTTTTTAATTTTCTTGCCTCTTTATCCTTTTGTGCACCTGCTCAGGGAAACTCCCTCCTTAATAAATTCATCTGTTTCACTTCTTCACTCCTAGATAAAACTGGAGGAAACCAACAATGCTTGCAGACAATCTCCTTTATCAATTCACAGATATTTAATATCAATTTGCCCTTAATAGCAAGAAGCAACTCTCCCTTTAGCTCCACTCAAGAATTTATCCCACTTTCTACTGAAATTATGTTAAGTTTTCAGAATTTTATACTAACCCCATCCACTCATCCCTCTTCATCTTAGAAAGTGACTCTATTTCTTGAGTTACAAGATAAAACAATGGAACACATTGAAATAATTGAACAAAAAATTTCACAACCTCCCATTACCAATGCTAAATATACTCTTAGAGACAGCATAAGTTAGGATGTAGGAATATTAACTTTATTTTCAGACATTTTGTGACCTTTAAAAAATTATGTAAATGTTCTTTGCCTCAGGTTTTTCATCTGTGAAATGGGTACCAACCTAATGCCTGAACTAAAAGGAAACTGAATGGTTAGAAGAACTAGTGCAGCGGTTTTCAAACTTGAGAAAGCATCACAATCCCCCACAAGTCCTATTGTGACACAAACAGAACTCCATTCTGGGACTTTCTGATTCAGTAAGCCTAGGAGCTTGCCCCAGGTTTGCATTTCTAACAATTCCCTGGGCGATGCTGACACTGCAGTGCAGCCTCAGAGAACACTATTTGAGAACCACTGATCTGGTGTACGTGAAGACTGAAAAATGGGGGTGCATGAAACAAGAACTCAAGAACTGTTTATCATCTTCATGTATCATTCCCTCCCTTTATCATGAAGCAGAGTGAAAGTCTAGCATGTACAGCTGATATCTCAGCCTCGTGCTCTGGGATCAATGACTTTCTGCCTCTCAGGACATTTGATCAATTGATTACTCTTTATAAATTCTGTATCTTCTTCCTATCCCTCTCTAAATATTTCATTTGAATTAATAAATTAGAATTGAAGCATTTTTCTACATTTAAAAAAAATAACTGTCTATATCATAGAACTTTTTAACAACCACCCTAACCCTCTTCTCCCTACCAAGCCAAACCTTTGAAAAGAGTTGTTTTCACTCATGTACTCATTTTCTCCAGATTTTTAACTCTTGACAGCTCCTCAGTTAACTAGTTATCCCTATGATTGCTCTAAAAATAACAGCACTAACCTCACTATAGCTAAAGGCAGTGGATTGTCCATCCTCTGGAACCTACTGGCATTGCTGACAACTCCTTTCATCCCGAAATGTTTCTGCCCCGTTTATTCACACTCTCTCAGACCTTCTCTTAATCCAGCTGTTACATTTCCAAGTATTATGTGATTGTCTCCTTTTGGGGCACCCCTCCCAGCATGTTTGGTTTTATTTGTTTGCTCATTTAAGTCTTTTTCAGGAACTTTTTCCTCTTCTTACTCTATACCTTGCCTGAACAAACTTGGTTAAATAGGAATATTGATCTGAAGGTATAATCTATAATATAAAATAAGGAAAAATGTGTTAGAGATAGTGAATAGAAATAAATAGAAAGAAAACATTCTAAGGCAATCCATTCTAAGAAACAACTATATCATCAATATTTTCATAACCAAAGGAGATAAAATCAGTATGTTGAAGACATGTCTGCATTTCCATGATTATTGCAACATTATTCACAATAATCAAGGTATATAATCCAGCTACACATCCATCAAGAGATGAATGGATAAAGAAAATATGATATATATGCATTAACAGACTAATATTGATTCATCCTTAAAAATGAAAAAAGTCCTGTCATTTGTAACAATACAGGTGACTCTGGGAGACATTACGCTAGGTGAAATAACCAGGCACAGAAATAGAAACACTGCATCATTCACTTATATATGGAAACTTAAAAAAAATTAAATATGTAAAACTGGAGAATAGAATGATAGTTGTCAGTGTCTGTTGGAAAGACACTGGTCAACGAAAACAGTCAAAGAAAACAAAATTTCATATAGGAGGAATAAGTTCTGGAGATCTATTGTACAGCAATACAATATAGGAAGAATAAGTTTTGGAGATCTATTGTATAGCAATACAATTTCTACTGGTCAAAGAAAACAAAATTTCATGTAGGAGGAATAAGTTCTGGGGATCTATTGTACAGCATGCTGACTATAGTAAATAATAACTTTTATATACTTGAAATTGATAACAGGCTAGATTTTAACTAAACAATTGGTAATTATATACTGTGGTCTGAATAATTATGTTCCTCCCAAAGTCATCCCCAAAGTGATAGTATTAAGAGGTAGATCCTTTGGAGGTTGATTAAGTCATGAGGATGGAGCCCTCACAGATGGAATTAGTGCCTTATACGAGAGGCCAAAGGGAGCTCTGGAGTCCTTTCTGCCATGTGAGGACACAGCAAGAATTCATCATCTATGAAGCAGAGAGAAGCTTCTCATGAGAGTTGAAGTCAGTCAACACCTTGATCTTGCACTTTCTAGTCAGCAGAACTACGAGTAATAAATTTCTGTTGTTTATAGGTTTCCCAATTTAAAGTATTTTGTTATAGCAACCTGAATGGACTATAACAGTATGTGAGATAATATTTATATTAATTACCTTTATTTAATTATTTCACAATGTGTACATATACCAAAATCATGTTATACATGATTAATACATGCAATTTTTATTAGTCATTTGTACCTTTCTAAAGCAGGGGGAGACAAACCTGTGAAGAAACAAACATAATGGCAATGGGGAAATTATAGAATGTTTATATTATTTTGACAATAGAAAAAAGATGAAGCAAGATGTTGAGATTTGCAAATGAGGCTCACCTATATGTTTGTTGACCCCACACTGGATTTTCTTTGAAATAGAGATCATCCTTATGCTAATAGCATATAAGAGACTAAACAAGGCCCTACATCAATGAAATAAATAACTTGCAGCTGCAAAGAAACTCAAGATGTAATTAGATCTTCCTAGGGAAAGGACTCAAGAAGAGTAGAGTTTGGATCATATAAAAATGAATTAAATTGACCCAGAACACTTGGGAGCTCCTGAAGATCTATTGTACATCTATTGTTATTTACAAAAATTATTTTTGACCAGGGAGTTAATAAATGTGTAATTACAGATCAGCTGTCTTTCATCTTCTGCTAGTCAACATTACCACTTGGGAGAAATCTGGGACTAACAAATGGCACAACTTCACTTGCCTGGTGATCGTCAAGCAAGGTTACCCAATGCTTTTATTCCTTGCTGAGATTACCCAATGCTTTTATTCCTTTGCCTCGAACGGTTGAGTTCCATTGCACTTTCACAAATATCTCCAGCACAAATCTTGCGTGGTTCCAGACTTGAATGCCTAATCAACTGCTAGATAACTCTGCTCATATGTCTCAGGCACTTCAAACTCAGTATTTACAAAACTGAGCTCACTATATGTCCCCAAACCTATTTTTTACTTTCTTTTCTATCCTAGTCCATGAAAGGGAAACTTCACCAAAGCACCTGGCAGTGACAAAAAATTGACTATACTTCTCTTACTTTCCTCTCCTTAGATCTGCAATCTCTTCCTCGAATGTTATAATCTATGGAGTCTACTTCCCTATATTTCTTAACCAAGTCCAGACACCATTTTTAACTTACTTATTCAGATCACCATCATTCTTCCTGTAACAGCATAAAAGGTGATACTGTTTATTGTGGGCTGACCTAGCCTATCAGTTCCGCATAATTCTTAGGTTCTTTCTGCTAGATAATAATAGCTGTCAAATAAATTTTAGGTAGCAAGAATTAACTACTCCCCCATTGCCATCACTATTAACATTTAATTAGAGCAAATCTCAGGCCAAATTCTGAAAAAGAAACAGACATTTATTAGACAGGTAGTCTCTAGTAAAACCATAAACTCAATTCTTTCCTTTGGCATCAAGCAATCAAAAATCCTTCTAAACCAGTGGGCTTAGAGTCAATCAAAGTACAAAACTGGGCTTAGAGCCAATCAAAGTACTTAACTCAGGTACTGTCCTTAATTGATGTAGGTTTCAGATTTCAGTAAATTCACACATTCTGTTCAGGTAATGTTTGATGATACCTAAATTATTTAGGTCATTCTATGCGTCTTGAAAACCTTTAATTTAAATAATAACAACCTCTTCTAATGTACATTGTGCTTGACAGGTCACCAGCTACATCAGTAAACACTATTTCTAACATTTAGTATGCTGTCTAGCAAATAATTTGCTGTTAGTGGATATAAGATTAGAAAAGTACTTTTGGTAGTGGCCCCTGTGATGTGGCTGCACCTAGTAGAATGCTAGCTGATTACCTGCTTTGTGCAATCTTGACCCAGAACCAAAGCCTAAACTAATTGGTGCATATATGCTGTCACACTGATTAGCCTAAAATATAAATTACTATTAATAAATTAGTAATTTATAGACATCATAACAGTGTTTTAAGTGTTTTCCCTTTCTGTAAACTTAAGGTATTTCTTAAAATGGAACTAGGATCACATTCATCTTTTAAAACTTGTCAATGGCTTCTTATTGTCCTGATAATAAAAAATTTCCTGAAACAATCTCATCTTACACTTATCCCTCTATCTTTATATCTTACTTCCTCACCTTTACCCTTTGTGATTTACCTGTGCTAAATGCCTGTTAAAGATATCATACTTTTATTTAACTTTGGACCTTTTTATGTAGCCTTCTGTTTGACAAATACTCCTCTTTTTGCCTGTTCAACTCCTATGCAAACTTCAAGAGACAGGTAAACTATTACTTTCTCAAGAAGCCTAAATGGATCATAATTCCCGATAAAATTAGGTTTCCACATTAGTCTGTAAAACATCCGGCATGGCAATAATCATACAACCTAAAATTCTCATATCCATTGATTTGCTTTTTTGTAATACCTGTTAGATCAAATGGACTATGTCTTAAAACTCCTAGCTCAGTGCCCAGCACAAACTACTCCTCAACCGATATAATATTCCTTATCTTTCATCCCCAGGTGCACACTAGTTTTTAATCTGATCTTTAGGTTTTGCCTATAGAACAGTTTATTCCTAGAAATCTTAATGAGTTGGAAATTTTTTATAACTGAATTTATTTAGGAAAACAATAAGGCAAAATGATTCTATTTTTAAAAACTTCTCATTTAAATTATGACTGGTACAATTCAAATTGTTCTCTGATTTGGTTATTTTACATACATATATATATCTACTCTTCTAAATTTCTCAGAATGTACTCATTCTTGGACCTCCCATAAACTTTCTTTAGGAAAGAATTCACCTATGGAAAATGGAGAAAGATTTACTCATTAAATTATTATCAACTAACTCTTCATGGTTGGCTGAAACCTTAATAACTACAGATTAGCAGGCACTTAAATGATTGTGGAAAAGATTAGGAAAACATAAATTGTGCTTACACAGTGACATGTACTAACTAGCCTCCGGTGTTCTAACTGCTATAGTGAAAATGTTTTCAATGTAAATTGTCTCAGCTACTTGTCCAGGCTGAGTGATCACTTCGATATCAATGAAATGCAATGTAAAGACGTGCCCCTGGGCTTCCCTTTATTTCCCCATCACATTCAGGGTTAATCACAATGCTCTGGGCTTAGGGGCTCCAGGTATCACAGAAATATTGGTGAGGTCATGTTTTGCGGATAACGCATCTTAAAAATGTCCCTCCAAATAACTTGGACACAGCTTGGGTGTCTAGACTCTGTAACTCTGTTTCTCCTTTGGGCAACTGTTTTCTTTACCTCTGTAAAATTCAGGTAAATTGGGTTGTCAATTAAGGGACAATATGGAAAAGAAAAACATATTCTCATATTTATCTTTCTTTGAGAAGAAGGAAATTATCACTTAAGAATTATCTGTAAATATTCTTCTTGCTACAAAAAAAATGCAACTTTAAATATGTCATATTATTGCCAAGGAACTCCATCTTCCCCCATCCCCCATTGTTTATGGGAAAGCTAGAGACAGCAGAAAAAATAAAACTGATCAAATAAAGCCCACATTTGGGTCAGTAGGCCAGAAGAACAGCAGAGGGGGCCGTAGGTAGAAATGCAGAAATGCAGTAGGTAGAGACACAGAAAACAGTCATCAGAACAGGCAAGTGCAGATTTAGCCTGAAGCTAATGATGCTTAAATGATGGGTACCTCCCATCTCTGACTGCCCAGAGTGCAGGTGTGAAAAGTTCTAGGTGGGGAGAGGAAACAACTATGGAAGAAACTCTTCTAGATTACCTTGAGATATCTCAGATGAAATGGACCTGAATCTGCAAAGCTTTAGTAATTTTCTATTCTAAATATTTACACTGAATATTTTTTTTATTTATTTTATTTTATTTTAGACAAAGATTCACTTTGTCACCCTTGGTAGAGCGTTGTGGTGTCATAGCTCACAGCAACCTCAAATTCTTAGGCTCAAGTGATCCTCTTGTCTCAGACTCCCAAGTAGCAGGGACTACAAGCACCCATTACAATGCCTGGCTATTTTTAGAGACAGGTCTTGCTCTTGCTCCAGCTGGTCTTGAACCCATGAGGTCAGACAGTCCACTCACCTCAGCCTCCCAGAGTGCTGGGATTACAAGCATGAGCCACCATGCCCAGCCACTAACTTTGAGATCTTATTTTGAGTTTATAGATTTATATTTTTTCACTTAAAGAATCCCTACTTTAAATTATGTTAGTTCAAAGCCTCACCATACTTAGATCTTCCATGAGCAGACAGGTAAAACTAAAGAAGTTTTATTGAATTTGCTTTTAGCTTCCATTGCAAATATTTCCATTTCTAACTTGGAGGTCATGGTCTATGCTTTGGGTGCTACCAATGAATATATGTGTATGGGCTTTCTTCACTAATTCATTAATATTTCTTATAAAAATCAATACTAAGATAAAATAATTCATAGACTTGCTCGAGCTGTATTTTTCTATATTTTTTCCTTTTTTTTCTTGCAATTGGTACTAAAATGTCACTTTAGAAAAATATATTTTTACATTTTATTCATATAATAGCTGAGATGTGACATGAACTTCATGGGTAATAAACACACCAATGGTTGCTATGTTTATATTGTATAAACAAGAATTGTGCGGCTACTGTACAAAACTAACCATAAAATTTTAGTGTAGATGCTGAATATAAAAACAATAAAATATCCTAAATGAAAGTAATTTATTAGCCCTAGAATGAGATCAGAGTATTATATGCATTTGTGTACCTGTGAACAGAAGTGGAAATGAGTTTATTTCTACACACAATTAGAGCTATATGCCAAATTTTTAAGTAAATGTTAAAATCAATTCTTCTTTGGAGAAAAATAACTTTTAAAAGATGTCATAGTTCTAAGTAGTTTTATGATATGTTTTGGAAATCATTCTAAGTCATAAAAATTACCAAATAGAGAATGATGAACTTCAAAAGACATACAGGCAAAGTCAGTTGTGATTTTGCACAGTTAAAAAAATAAATAAAAAGGGATGTATTTATATGAAAACAGTTCTAAACAAGAAAGAACCTGACCAAAAAGAAAGGAAGGACGGAAGGAAGGAAGGAAGGAAGGAAGGAAGGAAGGAAGGAAGGAAGGAAGGAAGGAAGGAAGGAAGGAAGGAAGGAAAAAAGGAAGGAAGAAAGGAAGGAAAAGAGAAAGAATTCTAAAGCATTTTACTGGAAAGTCACTAACTTTAGTGGGAGTGTAAACTAGAACTCTGCAAGGGGCGCAACAAAGAACACAGTTATCAAAAAAGTTTTTATTTGGGTGGCGCCTGTGGCTCAAGGAGTGGGTCACCGGGCCCCACATACCGGGGATGGTGGGTTCAAGCCTGGCCCTGGCTAAAATTGCAAAAAAAAAAAGTTTTTATTTTATCCATTCAAGAACAAAGCAGATTAGTATTCATTTTTCTTGTTCTCACATGAGCACATTTTTCAAATATATTAAGAAATTTTAGAAGACAGAAAATACAAAATCATTTCTAATGTTTTTGTGGTGATGGAAGTCTATTCTAAAAGGAGCTAAATATTCTCAAGAGTGCTACGGATAAACCTCAGCTCTTGTCTCTCACTGAGATGGTTTATGTCAATAAAATATTTTAAAATGCATTAACATGAATGTACGATACACTATGTTCATATTGTCTGAGGCATTTCCTTCTGTTCTCTCAATTCTCATTATGTAAGAAAATTTGGGCAGTAGTTACTGGTTGTGATAAGTCATGAGATGAAAACTATAATTATCATTCAGGTGTCCAATTAATAACTGAATTACGGTTTATCAGAAAAAAAAATACTCATGTTGTTCTTATCCACCAGGACAGCACACAGCTTGGTGCACTGTCTTGGGAGCATTGGGTTTGAAATACATGCCAGAGAACAGTCACATAGGTGTATTTAATACTCACTTCTAAAATGCTGTATCACTTAAAACCATTTCCTTAATATCTTCATAAACTACATGGAAATCTATTATGGTCCTTGAGGAATCCATGTCATCCATCTAACAATGAATTAGAAGCAAGAAAAGACAGCTATTTTTTAAGTCTATTTTTCAGGTCTCTCCTGCCCCAATAATATCTATTAAAAAATGATTCTCTTTTCTTTTAGCATTAATACTTTCTATTTAGTTAGAAACGGGGGTAGGGGGAACACCAGCAGCTTCAATCTGATTTCAAAATAGGAGCACTTACTTATTTTACTAAAGAAAACAACACTACGATTTTCCTTCAGTCTCCCGGAAGCAGGAATTATACTTACGAGGCTTTTTTTTAATGAAATGCAATCAACGTTTGCTGGTTTATGTCCATCCAGTTAATCATGTGCCTACCGTCACCGGAGGACCTGGCAATGTGAAAGTGAAGATAGTAACAAGAAGTACAAGTTTTCTTCACATAATCTACCTTAACATAGGCCAAATCCCTGAGCTAATTCTATATTAATTAAAAATGTGGCCGGGCGTGGTGGCTCACTCCTGTAGTCCTAGTGCCGTGGGAGGCCGAGGTGGGTGGATTGCCTGAGCTCAGAGGTTCAAGACCATCCTGAGCCAGAGTGAGCCAGAGTGAGACCCTGTCTCTACCCCAAAAAAGCCAGGGGTTGTGGCAGGCCCCTGTAGTCCCAGCTACTTGGGAGGCAAAGGGCAGGAGAATCACTAAAGGAAGAATAGAAAAAAAAATCAAAAAAAACCCAAAACTTCAAACTAAGATGAGTGAAAACCAGTTGAAATTAAAAGCAAAATTAGAAAATAATAATAATAAATAAAAAGTGTTCTTTGTTAGGACAGTTTTACATTTACAGAAAGATATTGAAGATGGTGCTGAAATAGCATACCCAGTTTCTCCTGCATTACACTGTTTGACCTTAATCATTCTGCAAAGATATTATGGTATTTGTGCTTTTGCAAGTTTTCAACCTTAGTTGTTTCAGTGACTAGTGTTAATAACAGCAAAGCCAAAACTGGTCTTTTAGCTTTGCTTTACCCTTAGAAATCTTAAACTCAATCGTTTCTTAAATATTTGATCAAATATAATTTGTTACAAAATCCTGACTTGAACACTCAGCGTTCTTAGGAGCATCTCCATTTAATTTTTGTAATCTCCTCTGCGTGGATCTGTGTACATGTTTTCATCTCTAAAAAAGTACACTAATAGAAACATACAACAAAATTGTCAGTTATAAAATAGGGGTGATTGTTAAACCAAATAAAAAAACTAAAGAAAACGTAGGAAATTTTTAAAGAACTAATGATAATATTGAGTCTAGGAAAACTTATTAAAATAAGACTTATTTTAGAATCATAATGAAATCAATTATCAATTTGATTACTTAAATGTTAAAAACTTGTGAACAGCCACAAAGAGTGCTATGCAGAAAGTTAAAACTCAAGTGAGGAAATAGTTGGCAATATCTACAAAAATATTACAGAACATTTTTAAGAATTTTTACAAATACAAATAAGAAAATGAACAAGGATACATGTTGAGGCCATTATAAAATGGTAAAATACAAGTGACTAATACACATTTGTAATGTAGTATTAAAAGTATAAATTAAACCAAGAAAGACATATCATTTTCACCCATCATATTGGCAAAAACCTGAGTATCAAGAGAGAAAATAATTACAAATCACCTTTGTGGAAATACAAATTGACACAGATTTTTAACATAAAAATTTAGAATTATATATTACATTTTTGGTGGGCCTGCCCTTTAGTTTCATCATTCCTTACTATCTAGCCTAGATTGCACCTGTGTAAAAAAAATCTGTTTAAAATGGGTGTTATTATATAATTGTCTGTAATAATAGACAAAGGAAACGGCGTAAGTGCCCATGATTAATATAACATACCCATGTTCTGGAATAATAAATAGCAATAACACAATGAAAAAGTGATTTCTACTGAATCGCCTACTCTATTAAGTTTATTCTTAAACGTTTTATTCTCTTTGTAGCTATTTTAACTGAGAGTATTTTATTCATTTTCTTTTTGAATAGTTTGTTGTTAGTGTGCAGAAACACAGCTTATTTTTGTATGCTGATCTTGTATCCCAAAACTTTACTGAATTTGTTCATTCTAACAGATTGTTTGTGAGGTCCTTATGGTTTCTACATACAAGTTCATTTTTATCTGCACAGATAATTTTACTTTGTTTCCGAGTCAGATGCCTTTTTTTTTCTTGCTTAATTGCTCTAGCTAAGACTTCAAATACTATACTTAATAGAAGTGATGAAAATAGGCATCCTTGCCATGCTCTTGATCTTTGAGACAAGGCTTTCAGTTTTCAACACTACGTGTGAGGTTAGGTACAAGCTTTTACCATATGGCTTTTATCATGTTGAGGAAGTGTCTTCTATACCTAGTTCATTGAGTATTATTATAATGAAAGGGTGCTAAATTTTTCCAAATGCTTTATGCATTTACTGAGATGATCATTTATTTTTATTTTTTATTCTGTAAATGTGGTATATTACATTAATTAACTTGCCTGCACTGAACTTTCCTTTCATTCAGGGATAAATTCCACTTGGTTATGATGTATGATTGTTTTAATGTGCTGGTGAATTCAGTTTGCTCATGTTTTGCTGAGAGCTGTTGCACCTGTTTATCAATATTAGCCAGCATATTTCTTTTGATGACATGTCTATTTCTGGCTTTGGTGTGAGGATAATGAGGATAATGCTGGCCTCATACAGTGAATTTGGGAGGCTTTTTTCTTCAATTTTGTGGAAAAGTTTAAGAAGGATTGGTATTAATTCTTCTTTAAACGTTTAGTAGAATTCACCAAAAAAGTCAACTGCTCCTGTGTGTGTGTGTATGTGTGTGTGTGTTTGTTGTTGAGAAGTTGATTGCTGATTTAATTTTCTCATTTGTTATTAGTCTGTTCAGGTTCTCTATTTCTTAGTCATTCAGTCTTGGTAATTTTCTTTCCAGAAATTTATTAATTTGTCCTGATTATCCAAATTGTTGTTGTATAATTATTCATAGTATTATCTTAGAATTCTTTGTACCTGTGGTGGTATGAGTTGTAACGTCTCCTTTTTCTGATATTATTTATTTGAGTCTTCTCTCTTCTTTTTTTTTTCTTTTAGCCTAGCTAAAGGTTAGTAGATTTTATTTATCTTTTCAAAACACCAACTCTTAGTTTTAACATTATTTTTACTGTTTTTCTATTGCTTATCTTATTTCTGCTCTAATTTTTATTATTTCCTTCCTTCTGCTAAATTTATGCCTAGTTTATTCTTCTCCTCTACTTTGTTAAAATGTAAAATTAGGTTGCTTACTTTAAACCATTCCTCTTTTTTAATGTAGACATTTATTGCTGTAAACATTCCTCAAAACTCAAGTTTCGGTATGCTGTGTTTGTGTTTGCATTTGTGTCAAAGTATTTTCTATTCTCCTCTTGATTTCTTTTTCAACCCACTCATGGTTCAAAGTCTTGTTTTCTAAATTAAACATATTTATGAATTTCTCCAGTTTTTTATGTAATTCATTTCTAGCTTTATGCACTAGCTGTCAGGAATATTACTTGTTATAAATTCAAGCTTCTTAAATTTGTTAATATTTTGTGTGTGAACTCACATGACTCAGCCTGGAGGATGTTTCAGGTATGAAGAATGTGTATTCTGTTGGGTGTGATGTGCTATACACGTCTCAGGTCCATTTGGTCTCTAGTGTTGTTCAAATTCGTTGTTTCCATACTGATTCTCAGCTTGGCTGTTCTAGCCATTATTACAGGTGGGTTATTTAAATATCCTATTATTGTATTGCTGTATATTTCTCTCTTGAGATCTATCAATGTTTGCTTTGTGTATTTAGATGATCTAATACTGGGTGAATATATATTCTGATAAATTGATCTCTTTATCATTACATAATAACTTTCTTTACCTCTCATGACAGCTACTGACTTAATGTCTATTTTGTCTAATATATGTATACCTAAATCTGTTCCCTTTTAGGTACCATTTACGTAGAACATCTTTCATCCTTCTGTCACTTTTGGCCTGTGTGTGTCCTTAAGTCTAAAGTGGGTGTACAATTGGACTTTATTTTTTATTACACTTAACCACTCTATGTCTTTCAGTGGGGAAGCTTAGTCCATTTACACTTAAAGTATTTGGCAATATGGAAAGACTATTGCCATTTTCCTTTTTCTCCCCCTAAATAGAATGCCATGGTATCCATACCTGTCAGCAACCTCAAACTCTTGGGTTCAAACAATCCTCTTGTCTCAGCCTCCCAAGTAGCTGGGACTACAGGCACTGGCCGCAATGCCAGTGAGAGACGGGGGTCGCGCTTTTGCTCGGGCTGGTCTCGAACTGATGAGTTCAGGCAATCCGCCTGCCTCGGCCTGACAGAGTACTAGGATTACAGGTGGGAGCCACTGCAACCAAACTATTGTCATTTTCTTAATTGTTTTCTGTTTCTTTTATACTTTTTTATCTTTTTTTTATTTCTTGGAGTCTTCTTTAATGATTTCTTTTCTTTTTTCTTTTTTTGGTAGTGATGTCTTGAATCTCTTTCTCTCTCTCTTTTTTCTATGGGTATTTTCTTTGTGGTTACCACAGGCATATATTACAAAAAGTCTTTTTGTTATAACAGTCTGTTTTATGCTGATAATAAGTAAATTAAAAAGAAAAATTATTAGTGAATACTTTAGCTAGAAAAACAATCCCTAGTGATTAATAGCTGCCAATATTTGTCGATCTTTAATTCCAAAAAAGAGAAAATATATCCATGTTCATTATACCAAGGAAATTTTCCAAGAGGAAATATGGTTGGGAAGTGATCAACCTGCCAATAGTTTTTGTACCATTAGTTCTTCGTGAAAAGGCCAAAGATTTCTGATACAGGGGCATAAAGATTATTTTCTAAGCATTGAGTGCCAGAGTATACAATATTGTGGTTCCTATCATGTTGCATTTCAAATTTAATCCAACAATTATTTATTGTTAAGACTTTTAAAAACCACAATGCTCATATTTGAATAATATTAAAGAAATTCAATTTTCAGAATATTTTACAACACATATATAAACATTTATATACTCAGCATACATTGTAGTGGAAGTTTATTAATCTTTTGATTTTCCAGATATAAAATATCAGCAAAGTTCTGATTTAGTATGTCTATACAGACTATTTCATATCCTTATTGCATTTCCTAAAACTGTCAAACCTTTTTATTCCAAGATGTCTGTCTAGAGGCTTTTCCAACGTGTTTCATTTACTTAGAAGAAACAAAATAGTGTGTAAACATTCACAATTTGAACTTATTTTCCAAGAGGGAACATGGAGTTCAGGAGAAAAGGGAAGGCAAACTCTAGATTCTGGAAGGCAGCCAGCCCACATGCCAGGACCAGCCAAAACCAGGAAGGGATCCTTAGTACACGAGAGGGTGAGTAAGTGCCTTCCTGTCTTCTACTTTCTCACTGGGGAATCATGTAACCCAGGCCGTGGGAGAATACCCTGGCCCGTCTAAGCAAGGAAGGATGGCCATGACAGGAGAAGGAAGTGTCCCATGCACGTCCTGAGATCTGTGATAGGACACCCCTGCATGAGTGGCCCCTAGAACTTGCAGCTGTGGTAGTTGGCAGTCATTGGCAGCAGAGAGACTTGGTTTGGGGATTGGGACTCTCATAGCCAGGACTGAGAAACGGGCTATGGCATGGGTTCCAGCTGCTAGGAGAAACGGAGCATTCTCCTCTGGATCTGAGCAGGAGCAGAGCTGCCAAGGAGACTTGGCATTCAGTCACCAGAGTGTTTGACGGCCTCATTGTGAACCGGAGGCAGACTGCGGCAACAAGCCGAATATGTCCCAGTGAATGCCACAGACGAGGTGTGGGGGTGAGCACTACTGGGACTGGGCGTGGTAAAGAAGGAGGTCCAACTTCCTCGGGCCAAGACTGTGGCAATGGAACTGCTCCGGCCTTTTCACACTGTGACCTTGACCAGCAGTAGTGCTGTTAATCCAGGCATTTCTCTAGGGGCATGAGGATGGCCTAGTCACCCTCGTCAGAGCTGGGCCATGCACCAACCACTGGGACAGTTGAGCCCAGTTTCCCCCACACTCCAGAGAGGACAAAGTGTGTAAACCCCAAGAAGTTCCATGGCCCAATCTAGTACCTGGGACACCCAACCACTTCTCCCACATAAATGAGGTCAGGCAAAACTACCTGGGCCATCACCACAGTTGGCTTTTGGCTGTGAGCGCCACCTACTGGCCTGGAGGCCAACCCATACCACCCATTCCACCTGCTAACATGAAAGCATGGCGCTCAGGAATCCTCAGAATGACTCACGAGTACTGCCACCTCCATCACCCCCACCATCCTGTCCACTGTCCAGGGGTTGGTAAGTGCACGCTCACCCACCCAGGACCATGCTGCTATAACTGACATTTAATAAAACAATCACAATATTTGTAGTCAGGGAATCATACACCGTCTTCACTACTGCATACACCCTGAAGGAAAGACAAATGGCCCTTCTCAACCAACATCATGGTCACATTAAAAAAATAAATTAAGAAACAGAGAGCTCTTCTTCTCAGAAAGTAAATCCAAAAATAAGATGTGACTACTGTTCCATAAGCAAAGAAACCAACATAAAGATACAGACGATATACCTAATGTATATAATCACTTTCATCACTTTCTTTTTTTTTTTTTTTTTATGGTTGAGCATTCATTGAGGGTACAAAGAACCAGGTTACATTGATTGCATTTGTTAGGCAAAGTGCCTCTTATAATTGTCAGATACAATTTTTTAAAAGTATTTTTCAGTTGATTACATCTATGGATGTGGAACCCCATAATATTGAAGTCTAACCATATTCTCATCTACACTACTCTTACATTATTTGCCATTTTATTTCCTCAGTAACTAAATATTACTTATTAGATTATTTCTAAAACAAATTAGATATTTCTTTTGTTTTTGTTTTAGAAGAGTAACCTTTTAATAATTTATTTATATTTTGTAATTACGATAATATTCATAAATTAAATATTAGATATGGAATGCTCTTTGTAGTACATGAATCTCTTTGTGTGTATATATTGATATTACATCTTCATCCATATATAATCAAATCTGTTGACTATATAATTTAATTACTCAATGTGTTTATTTACTGTCTTGCTCATGATATCTGTCTAATCCTAAAAGAAATAAAGTAGGATATAATTTCTGTTGCATTACTAATAGTTTTTGCTATGAATACATTAAGCTGTTATGTATTTTAGTGCACAGGAATTTTTAAAATACTTTTCTCCTTTAACTTGGACCATTTCACTCATTGTGCCCCTCAATGTTCTTTTGTTGCCATTAACTTAAAATTTCACAGTTTGTTCTGTTAATATTGCTGCTCTCTTTCTGTTTTGCAGCGTGAACTCTGACCATTTCTTTATTTTCAGCATCTCATTTTTAATTGTTTCTAATAAATAGAAAATTGTTACGTTTTCAGTTTCACCCTAACTTTATGGTCTCTTTCTTTTAGAATGATTAGTGAGGATATTCACATTTAATACAAACATTTGTTTTATTTTACTGATGTATTCAACTTAATATTTGTAATTCATTTTACTTTATTATGTTATCTTTTATCTTCTTTTTGTAGATACTCATTGCATTTCATCCCTTCTCAATTTGGATATTCTTATATGTAGTTGCCTTTCCTTTCCCCAAATTCACATACTTCCCCCCATCAAGAGATCGTTACTGCTTAGACTCCCCCTATAACCATGAAATCTTTAGAATTTATTTACCTTTTCCTCCTCCTGTCTCAAATTTTTTGAGATAATTTAGGACCTGGAGTTCAAGTACTTTCTGTGAAAGACCTTTCTTCTATGTCTATTTTTATTTATCTCTTAATTCCACATTTCCAATCACCCCATCACTTCCCATTTTGAATTAACTGTATATATTGCAATACTTTTGGCTTAGTGTGGTTTTCTTTCCCCTTTATCATCTGCTCTCAGGTGTCCCTGTTCTAATTCATCCATTTTTATCCTTTCTCAATATATTTCTTACAAGTGATAGTTGGTGATATAGCCTCAGAAACCTACCACAGCCTCAAATAACTTTATCTTCACTATGATAGACAAATGATACCTTGAAAGGATATAGTCTTTACACTGCCATTCTTTTCTTTCAGTGGTGTCCATTCTATGACCTGCTTGCTTGTTAAGTCCAAAGCCATCAATCACAAATTCCTGTATCCATCTGATTAAAATAAAAGCACCAATTGGTGAATATAGATGTGTAAGAATGGCTCTTGTAGAAACATTTACAGAGGCAAGGAAAAAGCTGGAGGTAAACGTTACACAGAATGATAGGGGATTTGGTAAATAATTAGGGTATAATTATATTATTATTCAGAATTATCAAAGGATGAATTAAGGCTCAACATGTGCACTTGGAAGAATTTAAATATGTGTGGGTTGAATTGTGAATTGAGAAGTGACTTAACATCATTTTGCATAACAATGACAAAAATGTCTTGTGTATGACTATGTGCTTTGTGACTAAATAAACATAAAGAAGAGTATGGAAGAATATATGGTAGGCTGTTGATAATGTTTAAATGGGGTCAGAGGAATTTGGGAGAAAGAATGAATGATTTATTCAGTACAAAATGTGTGATAAAAGCTGTGTGTGGTGGTGATTGTGTATGTGTATAATTTTCACACATGTGTAAGTGGTCTGGATGATTGTTCCTGAATTTGGAAGGAGAATCATTCATGGTAGTATCTACTCGATGTTGGGATTTTAGGCAAACTTTATTCTCTTCCTTATAATTGTATATTCCTTTTGGTGTATACATTGAGCATCATGTCCAACTAGTACAATAAAGCTATTTTCATGTTGCTAAACAAAGAAAAGAGAAGGAACAAAGCCACATCAAATAGTGAAAACTTCTTACAAACATATATTCATCATGGCATTTAAATTATATAAACTCAACACCTATTTTGATAAAAGTGTAATACTGAATTAATAATAGTCTGTCCATCCATAGAATGCCTCCAGTGTATAATTCGGAAGCTGGTGTGAATAATTTATAAAGTATCACAATTACAAAGGTAAAGATTAATCCCATTTCCAAATATTCCTCCATAAAGTAGTCTAAAATTCTGCCATTAATTATATTAAAAAAATTCACACAGACTGTTAGAATTCATATTTGTCTTTGCCTTCATTTTTTGGAAAAATGACTGTTTACCTGCATCTGTAAATCTAAATCCACCATGCTTTTTTTTTTTTTTTAATGTGGGAACTTGAACTCCAAGCAACATTCCAAAGTAGTTAGATTCTTCTAGAACAAGAAGAATTCAATATTGCAGGATTAGAGTGAACAAGAGAAATGGTCATATGATATGAACCAAAGAAAAAGTAGAAAATTAGATCATAGAGGGACCTGGACAAGACTTTGTTTTTTATTTGATTAGAATGAGGAGTCATGTCAGCATTTCTATAGAAGAGTGATGGTTTCCGACATGGGTATAAAGTGATCACTGCTCTGTGGAGTAAATCCTGCAGAGAGCAAAGACAGAAGCAGGAAGATGTTTTAGGAGGCTCTGGCAATGATCCAGGTGAGAAGCAATGATGGGTCGCACCAGTGTGGTGGCAGAGACCAGAATGACAAGTAGTTAGATTTTCGGATATATTTTGAAGGGGAAACTGAAGGAACTTCCTGACAGATTGACTCTGTGATGTGAGAAAAAGAGAAGACTTAGAGATAAATCTGAGGATTTTGGCCTGAGCCACTGAGATTGGAAGATGGTAGGAAAAACAAGCTTGTGGCAGAGAGTGAAGAATCAAGACTCATTTGGGACATATTGAGTTTGAGATATGTATTAGATTTTTGAATTTTATGCACACATGTTTCTAATCACGCCAAGAAAAATTTTTAGATGTTCCAATCTGTTTAATTCTACACTCTCTGTAAAGTAGTCTGGGATAGAATGTAGCTTAATATCTCAAAAATCATCTGGAAGAATTGTTTTCCAGGCAAATTTCAAAATTTCGTAGTGGCCACTTGATGGCCACTTTCTGCTGCTTTCCTGCAGTATCTACTAGGAATCACAATATATCTATGGCAAAAAGTCTCACTTATACTATGAATACAAACTACAGTATATATTTCCTCACATTTTCAAATTATATCATTTTTGTAATGTCATTTGTGCACATTCTTTCTCATCCTGATCACCAACAATAGCTCAAATCATGCTTTATGACAGGACTGGCCACCTCTAGAGGGTCTTCTCTGAATGCTTTCACCTTTATAATATTTTTTTAAATGTTTTCAGATCATTGCAGAGATAAGGCAGCTAAATTATTGCTTTGAAAAAGGAGCCTTTTTCAAATAACCAAAGAATAAAAAATACTTAACCCTAGAAACAAGGTAGAAGGTTCCCCTCACCCAGAATGAGTCCCCCTGTAGTGAGAGGGACGATTCTAAAGTCTAAGAGGAGTGGGACTTTATTCTCCTGTGAGGTTTCAGAAGTGTTTTAGAGCTAATTCTGATGCAGAACTTCACAAAGAAATGTAATTAAGTCCCTTCAGAAGGATCCATACATTTCCAGAGTAATCACTTTTAGTCAACCCTAAAATCATTGAAATGTGAATGACTGACATGAACAGTGAAAACATTTCAAACTAACGATGACCCTTGCATTATGAAAAAGTTTGGGTAGTACTTTCTAATTTTTTGTGGTTCCAGACCATCCCTAGAGTGTGTCAATTCTTAGCAATGGAAGGAAACTAATGCTAATGGTGCTTCACTTGTATTGGTAATCTATCATTTGTTAATCTCACTTTATTAGAAACTGT
This sequence comes from Arctocebus calabarensis, assembly GCA_963573935.1. Classification (NCBI taxonomy): domain Eukaryota; kingdom Metazoa; phylum Chordata; class Mammalia; order Primates; family Lorisidae; genus Arctocebus; species Arctocebus calabarensis. Next base: position 21,972 of record CAUYON010143533.1, on the reverse strand, counting down.
GTTGAATGCTTTATTTTATTTCATTAAATCCTAAAACTGATCAGTAGGATAGAATTTACATCTGTATTCACATTTTACAAATCTATAGAATAATATCTATAAGAATAAGATCTGGCACCAAAGGCAGATCTATTTGTTTCTAAACCCAATACTAATACCACCTACTTCTGTTTATTGATGTTCCTCACAAATACTATCATTCTCATTTTACAGATCTTGAGGAGATTAAAAAAAATGGGATAGTAATTTGCAGTAGCAGGATTCAAACACAGAACAGCCTGACCTCAATGTCTTGTTCTTTTCACTGTGCTGTGCTGTTGAGCATTGGCAAGACCCTCCAAGGTTTCAAGGATTAAACTGATAAAATCAGTTCCTAAGACGTATAATAAAAGCAAAACAAAAGCCACTCTAGGAAGCAGAGTTGTTCCCAGTTCACAAGCTGGCTTCCGTGTGAAAGGCTGGTAGTATTAATACATCAAGCTCAACTACATATCTCCCAGGGCAGCCTAGTCCTAATGATGACAGCAGATGTATTGGGTTGTTGTAAGTTGGCACTATTCGCCTTTTCAATCATGCAACACTGCTCCTCTTGTTCTGCCTCATTGCTCCCCAAGCAATATTCTGATTTTAATTTGATTTCCCACGTGGCTTTCTACAGTAACACTAGTTCCTCTGAGTTCCATGACAATGATATTTCTCATTTTAATTTAATGACTGGGCAACCTAGTAAACAGGTCAGTTTCCTTGTGTACTTGGTACCATGAGTCTCCTATGGTCACTCAGTAACTGATTAATTAACTTACAGAGATGTATCCTAGTGATCAGATCCCGAACTGCAAGAACTTTTCTAAGGTAATGCCATTACTTGAATGACTCAAAAGGGTCACACTGTGAGAGAACCCATTATCTCATTGTGACCCTGAAACTAGTGAGCATTAGCAAATGCTAATTACTGAGCCAGAATCGTTCACTGTGTATGCACACACAAGTAGATATATTTCTTTTTTCAATTTCTTCAATTGCAGTCTGTTTCAGTGTTCTAATACCAATAAATAAACACTATGTTTGGATTCCCAAAGATGTTTCATTTCAGCTACTCACATATGAATGTTTATAATTAATTCATGTATAACCTAATATAATTCATAAGCCATTTCTCTGCTTTATATTACTTTATTGAGTTAGATATATTTTCCATAACATGATACATGCTTTCTGCTTGATGATTATCCTATATATAACTAGTGAAAATGAGGGTTCTGTTTAGCTTCAAAAGCCTTCTTGAAAATATAGCATAACTATATACATTTTTCAACTAGAATACATTTGAGTGCAAAACAATCTATGTCACCAGGAGTATGTTACTAAGGAATGTAAAAGTCTTTTCCCACTTCTTCCAAACTTCCAAATTGAAAACAATTAAACTTTAATCAAAACAAGTATTATTCGATATTATTATTAAATAAAATAATTTTACTCTGTACTTACTACTGCTTCCTTTATAAACTGGGAAAATGTTAATTTGATGCCCCACAAAGTGTTTCAAATTATGTAAAATATTTGCCAGTCTCATATTTATAACTTTCCCACTAAAGAAAGGTATACTTACAGAAAGGTAACATTCAAAATGTAATCTATAAAGATCAATATATTAGAAGTATATTTAAAAGTACCATCTACATTCTTAGTTTGTCCTTAAATTTTTATTATAAACATTAGTAAAAATGTAGCCAATAAAGCATCAAGAAAACTACTGTCCAATGAAGCCATTCTGATGTCTAAAATGTAGCAGAAACACTCTTTAACATGTTCAAAAACTATAGGCTTTTTAAGGATAATTGAAACTGTGTTAGGAGTACTTTATATCAAGTCACCATATGTCACTATAGCAGGTGAAATTTTAGCTAAATAAAATGAAAAGGAAAAAGAGAGCTTTGGAGTAGTTGTAAAAATTTTTGGAGAAAATTTTACAAACATATTCTAAAAATTCTAGGAACTCCTTCCCCCAGCCACAGTTAAGTTTTAAAGCTGACACACAATACAGATGGAAAAAATGAGCCAGAAAATAATAATAAATAGCTGTAAGAAATATAACAAATAGTAAATTATGAAACAGAAAAATACTGAAGGTTTCTTTCTTGATCAATGTGGAAGTTCTTACTCTCAAGTCTGAGCAATGTTCATGGACAGAAGGCATTCATGAACTTTGTGTGGAGTCCCACATGCCTTTTCATTTTGTCAAGGTTAATAGTCTTGAAAAAATGTGTCCACATTAGTCTTTCCATTCCTCAAGACCTTGAGAATATTTTCTATGGCAGGGTCAAAGCATTGCTTGAAGGTAACATTGAGTAGATGTGATTATTTTTCTACCTCTAAAGAAAATCACAAGGTTAAGCATAGGAGTCCAGCTTTGTTTAAAGAGCAGCTCATCCATTAGGCAAAGCATGGTTTTAAAATAGTGGAGACATTTTTTCGTCTAATTTCTCAGAGGTTTAAGGTTATAGTTTGTAAATTAACTACCTGAGAAATGCTTCCTGTTGCTTCATGCATTCCAGATTCCTCCACACCTTCTGAAGACATCGCAGTTTGCCAGCACCTCTCTACAGTGGGGCCCTGCCCTCTGACCCCCAAATCCACCAATCTGATGGGTCCAATGTACAGTGACTTCCGCGCCTGCTCTACTGACATCTTCCAAAACACTGGTGCTTTGGGCAGTCACATTACATTTCTGGATTTTTGTGACCTTCTAGTCAAATGAACCTTCTAGGTATCGTTAAGCATGAATCACTGCTAAGTTATCTCAGGAAAATACAGGAATAAGTAAAAGACTGGAACTTAATATTGTCCATCAGTGTGCTATTAGTGCTTTAAAAATCAAACCTGCCTGAGTCATCAAAGTGGAGAAGGCACTATTTACCCCAGAACTGCGAATTCTCTGGATAGTCATTATGTGCAAATGTGTTCTGAAGCTGCAATTTCACGAGGTTTGTGCCTTCGTGCCAATGAAAAAATTAACCACGATGCTGAGAGTAAGCTGCTTTCTGAGATGACGGATTTCCCAAAAGGAAGCTGCGGCAGTCATTTACAGACTTGACTGCCATTAACCGCATAAACACGTAGAACACACAAGAGCCAGAGTCTCTTATTCTTTCTGCTTTTGTTCAAGAAAGTGACTGAAGGAAAAAGAATTAGAAGGTAATTCAGTGAGAATAAAAAAAAAGAAACAAGTTTTGTGTGGCAGCACACTGGACTTTTAGAGAAAATTTAATCACTTCCAAATTATGATACCACTTCCACACCATAAGAAATCTGTATCAATTTGTATTGGTAATTTGTATTCAATATTTACACATTAATTAATCTAAGTCCGTATCTTTTGGTTTGTTTAATAATAGTTGGGCAGTATAAAGTGTGATCATACGTGATTATCGGTAATAAGATGTTTATGGAAAATTTTGAAGAAAAACACTTGAGATAAACATTTAGCTATACATTCTTTTAAATTATCAAGTCCAAATTAATATTGGTGATTGTAGGATGAGAATTCGAAGTTTTTTCTTAGTGTTATTTTTCTTTACTTGAAAGTTTATTTCTTCTTGCAAAGAATGTGAAAATGGAGACTATATTGCTTGGAAACAAAATATCTAGTTTTACCCAAATTAAAGGATGTTTTATAGTCTGAACTCTTCAAACCTATGGCAAAGAAGCCTATATGTTTTATTTCTGAAATTCCATAATTCTATAAATCAAGAAAAAGGGCAAAATATTTTACAATCAGGCCCAGGTAAGGCTCAAACTCACCCATCCTGGTTTCGAGGGCCAGCACTCTTAACCACTGAGTGACAGCAACCATTTGCAAAATATTTTAAAATGAAATTAAGTGAGAATAACAGCCACAGAGCAAATCAAGATCTCTCTATGAAATTTAGCACAGCAAAAATCACCTGTGTTGGGTCTGCTAAGAGCTGTGGGAATGGCATGACTGACTGAAGAAATGTAAAGTTAGGAATGATGATAAAGAAAAAGACAGATACAGAATAGAATTTTCAAAGGTGGGAGCTCAAGGGACCACCGCTCATTTGTGAGGTTCTGGCCAGTGGCCCTGAGTGGCCCAGTCTCTGTTCCACTCACCTTTTATTCACATTTTTTTGCCTAGGTGGTAAGCTGAAGGAAGGAACAAAGACACCAGCAGTTTCTCTGAGTGAGCCTATCAGCTCCTATTGTTATTATTCTTAACTCCAAGAATTTGAGCAGTTTTGAGGAATCTGAAACTTGAGCCTTGTGTTTGGGAAGCCTCCTGTCTGAAGTCACACAGACTGATTCCTAGGGAAGTGTGAAGCTCCACTATTTCACTGCGGGGTAAAACACCACTGGCATTAATTTCCTCTGAGGAATCTGTGGGGGAGAGGCATTTTCCTCTCATCACCACCACAGAGGATTTTCCTATGTGATAAGGGATGCAAGCCCTCCTGCCCATAATGTAGGGCTCGAGCTATTCCCTTGGTCTCTGCCCCAGCCAAATGCCAGTCTCCACAATGGGTATCTGCTCTGTCTGTTTCATGAGCAGGAAATAACCTAGAAGATGAATATTTTCTAGGACTTTCCACAATCTCTTCTAGGACTTGCCACAGTTTCTTCTATGGCCATTATAATCCTCAGTGTTGACAGACTCAGCAGGGGTATTTATGTAAGCTGTATTCCCAATAGGCCAGAGTTTCAGGAAAGGCCAGAAACTTATTCAGATAAGAAATTTAGCAATGAATGGCTTAAAAGTAAACTAGTTGACTTTTCTTTGTTCCAACTCCTTCAGCTTACAATTTTCCTTTTTTTTCTGTTGGGTGTCCTCCCCTGCCAAGAATGGGGTCTTCTGTCCCCAGTCTGCCTGAAACTTGGGTCTATACTCTTCCATCTAATGTTTTCTACACAAGTCCTGTTACAAACCTCATTCTTCCTAGTTAATGGCAGCCCCCATCTGTAAACAGGTTATGCTGCAAAGCCCGTTTATCCTTTAGAAACAATGCTACAAATGGTTAGCTTCCTTGACTACTACTCAGATAGCTGAACTCGGTAGCTTTCAACACTTTTAATTGATTCAAATACATTTACAATAATAAAAATAAATGAAACTCAAATAAAAGGTTTAACAGTAATTTGTAAAATGTATCTTCACTGCCAATGCTGGTGGAGAGGTTTAAAGGGAGGAGGAAAAAGGTAAAAGTGAGACATCTCTGGAGAATCTGATATACCACACAGTGACTTTTCAAAGGGGACAGAGGATAATGGCACTACACTTGGTTCCATATGACATAAATTAACATTTTAGGATATGCTAGTCCAGACTATCATTGCATTCTAAATACTATTAGGGCATTTTATGCTTGATGTTTTGGGGGTGGATGGGAGGGTTGTTTAGTAGGACACAAAGATGACTTTTGGCAGTCCCTGGGAGAAAGAAGAGGAAGAACGAATAGAACAAGGTAAATAGCTATAAACAAAGTTTATAAAAGGGATATATCAGTTAAAAGCATATTACTACATTTACTTTTATAAGTAATGGGTTTATGGATTGCACTTAGAGCCAGTATAATTCACATGTTTTATAAGTTACCAATTGTAGTAAAGGCTTAATCTTTTTAGTTTTTTTTCTTTTTTATCTTTCTTCTACTTCTTATGAATAGTATAATCGTTTAGAAATGAGTCACTTAGCAATGCAAATTGTATGATTGGAATTAATCCAGATATTTCAATTAGTTGTTGTTATTAAGTGTTTTAAAATATTAACATAAGTTTTCAAAATAAATGTACAGAACCTGTCAAGATGATTGATGTTTGAATTTACCATTTTCATCTCATTCCACACAAAACCACTCATCTTACATGGAAGATGCTGGGGATATTGGAAATGCCTAAGTTCTCAAGGAGAAACGCTATTATGAGCTAAGTTTGTTCTAGGAATTCAGTAAAAGTTCAGAAATCTAATACAATTTAAGAAATTAAATCCAATCATTTCCTAATTAAAAAAACTCTATTATAATACAAAATTTCCTAAAGCCTCAATACATATTATAGGATTATTTTCAAATGAAATTTAAACACATCAGTTTGAAATTTAAAAAAAAAAATGGTGTAAACTAAGCAATAATACTCCAAATTCCAGAATCGTAAAAATATTTACAACTAAGTAAAAATTAGAAGTAGCTATTTTACTACTAATATTTTGCCATCTATACTTTGTCAGGCCAAACCTCCTAATCATCCTTTCCCCAAATATTCCCCCAAAAGACAAATTTCAAATTATGCATGATACTCAAAGCCACAGTGGAAGGTGCCCTTTACATTTGCTTTAGCTCAATTTACCAGTTTTGATTTCTTTGATTTCAGTCTGTTGATTTTCAGCCCTATGTTACCCTAGCCCTATTTCTCTCCTCCTAACTCCATTTATCATTAGCACTGGGCATGATTTTCTCCCTAGGAATAAAATTAATTAATCTCCCTAGATTCTAATTAATTGAGAATAGATTCTAGATTGTAATTAATACAGCATGATCCCCAACCTATCATAACAGACATTCCCTATAAGCATTGGGTACCTTCACATTGCCACATACCTGCTCAAAAGTGCCTTAGCTTCCCCACATTTGCATCTAAATTCTGTGGTAGGGGTTCTGTTCTTCTCACATCCTGCCCCTAGAATTTGTCTTTTATGACAAATGTCTTTTTTTTTTTTCATGTTGCAATTTCCAGTCAATCATACTTGGATCAATACTTGGTCTCTTACAAAGGACAGGGTGTTGGAAAATGATGGTAAAGGGTTAAGGGGCAATGAGCCAAAACAGATTCTCTTCTATTATTTATAAAGTTCTTTATTTCAATGTCTCCTGGATGAGCGTCTTTTAATCTGTGACTATCTTTCAGTCTCTCTTGGGCAGCTGTATGGTTTACAACAACTGAAATTCCAAAAGCTGTTCTTGGGCATTTAAGGTCCTTAATGAAACCCAGTATTTCAGACTAATCATACACATAGTTGTGATACTTGCCGAGAACAAGATATTTCTGTCATTTTGCTACTTTTTTTAAACAATAATCTAATTTAAAAGAATTTAGCATGATGTATGTGATTGTCCTAATAAATTTTATTTCATCAACACATGCATTTGGATTAAAGTAAAAAGAAAACATATAATTTTTCCATTAGTCATCCTATTAAATTATTGACAGTGATTACATTTAAACTGTATAGAAAGGTAAGTAGTGCATTTCTACAACTAAAAAAAGAGAAAGGAAAGAAATTAACATTTGTTTAGTGAACAAAGTATGTCATGAAGCAGAACAAGCACTTCAATTATACATTGTCTCATTAAATGTTCACACAAATTCTCCAGGTAGGTGTTATTAACTTCCTGAGTTTGATTCTGTGCTGTAGCCAGATCTTTGGTAATATAGTGCCAGGAGCCAGATAAATGCCTGTTGATTGAATAGCTTCTTAATTTAGAGATGAGAAAACTGAAGTTCAAGGTTGAGCAATCTTACCGTGATAACCCTCATCAATCTCAGCCTTTTCATAATCATATATCCAAGACTGACATGCTTTAATTGCCTAATCAAAATACCCCATTTTTTCTAAGCAGAAGTGACAATTTTCACTTATCCTTGTAATATGCAAAGTAATCTTGAAATTTTCTCTTGCAAGCTTTATTTTTAAAATTGAATGTTTTCCATACATCTTTATGCATAGAGTAATCAAAAATGGGGAAAAAAGGCAGATGAAATGTAGGAATTTCATTTAAATAATATATTAATCATCAGTAAATGATAATCAAAACTTTAACTTATATCAATCAATTTACATCAGCTTATACATAAGTAAGTCTTGTGATTTGCTTGCCAACCAGTTAGCAAGGAACTTGGTTACTAAATAGTTCTCTGCGCAAGGCCCATTTGCCCCACAGCAAAGGCAGTGCCTTGGTCCACAATATTGGAAGGGCTTATGAAAATGGTTTGGTTTCTTTTAAAATCAGAAGAAAACTGTGAACATTTCACATTGAGAATTATATTCATCTTTATGCTTACAAAAACATAAAATATAATATTTAACTTTTATATGGAGAAAGGGGTCCACAATAAGCCCAAGTGAGAGTCAGGAGGTGGCCCCTTCTTTTACGAGAGGTTTCACTGTTTCCAGCTGTGTCAAGGTGAGTCTCAACAGATACGAAGCTGGGAAGATGGTCTTACCTTAGATCTGAGCTGCTGCAGCAACTCTGAGATTCTTTGCAGGCTGGGTTAGTTTCTTAGCTCACCTGATGCTCCACTCACTGGGGACTTACATCAATTATAATATGTCTGCACAGACATTTTTATCAAACACTTGACCCTGTGAAGTGCTATCTAAATCTGTGCTGTCCAATATGCCAACCAATATCTACAAGTGACTATATAAATGTAAATGTAATTAAAATTAAAAATATTATAAAAATTGTTTCTGCATCACGTTAGCCTCATGTCAAGTGCCCAACAACTTCCCATAACTAAGAGGCTACTCCATTGGGAAGTACAGATTAAGGAATATTTCCAGTGTCATAGGAAGTTATATTGGACAATGTTTTTCTAAAAGTTTTCATATCCACTTTGTCCCTGTCTCCTCCCAAGGTACTGTAATTATGGTTTTACAATGTAGCAGGGAATATAGGGGATTACTAATTCATTGTAAATAACACCATTGAAATTCACAACCAATTAAGGTATCCCAAAGTTCCTTAAAATTAAGATAATAAAGGAAATTGGTGATCTTATTGTCCTCAATATTATAATTTGGCGACCGCTTATTAGGGCTGTAAGATGAGAAGGGAATAAAGTATCATGCAGCAGTACCACGAAAAGGTGAAGAATCTGCCAAAAGGTAAAGAATCCACCAGAATATCCAGCACCATCATCCATGCCATTGCCTCCATTTCTCTATTAGATTCTCAGGACATTTGCTTCCTTTTTCTTAAATTTCTTAGAATATGGATGGGCCCCCACCATCCCATTGATCCTAGAAGCCCCCCTCTTTCCCCACTTCAGATGGTGCACTTCTTTGTCAAGTCAAATAACCCCTTAATTTTCCACAGTTGCGGCTGGGGGCCCTCTATCCCGTGTACCTCTAAGAGAGAATGCATGTAAGTCACTCAGTCCTGCCTAGACTCAGGTTTAACCTTCTCAAAAACAATCAAAATTTACATTGCCAAATTTGATCACATATAATCCTTGAATGGCTAGCATTCGTCTCTGTTCTGTCTCTTTTGCCCATTTCGAGAAACATTATGTCCCTTTCTGTTAGATGGGTATTGTAAGTGCCAAGAACACCTCTTAAAAAAAAGTGTTACTTATTTTTTATAACATTTCATAGAGTCTTAATACTCCCAAATAATGGTAAATATGTATCATTTTCCCAAAAGGCACAAGAAAATATTTTAGAATCTGTGATTAAAGTATGCATTTAAGGAACAATATTATAGTATCACAGGTTGAATAATGGTTTCCCCAAGCCATCCATGTCCTAATCCCTGGAATTTATGACTATGTTACCTTACAAGGCAAAAAGAACTTTGTAGAAATAATTATGTTAAGGACTTTGAGATGGGGAGATTATAGTGGATTATCCAAGTAAACCTAATGCAATTGCAAGGATCTGTGTAAGACAGAGGCCAGAGGATGAGAGAGAGAGAGAAAGAGAGGATTGAAAGAGCATTATGCTGCAATGCTGTAGGGTTTGAAGACAGAGAATGAAACGGGTCTGTCTCCCAGGAGCAGGAGGAGCTTCCAGAAGCCAGACAAAGTAAGGAAATGGATTTTCCCCTGCAGTCTCTAGAAGAGAAGCCAACATCTTGAATTTTTCGCACTGAAGCTGGTTTTGGAATTTTGACCTCTAAGACTATCAGATAATACATTCAAGGTTGTTTTCAACCACTGTGGTAATTTGTTACAGCAGCAAAGGGAAACTAATTCATATAATTAAGCTTTAGCCAAGTCATTTAAATTGATGGTAAAGCAGGAACCCAAGTAGACACTCGTGAAGGAAATTACAGTGTTGCTACTTATTCTGTACAACCTTAGCCAAGTAATGTACCCTCTCTGAACCCTATATTGTTTTATTCATTAATTATGATAATAACTCATCCCCAAGGCTGTTATAAATATACTGGCCTGGGGCTACCAACTGCTTCTCTCTGATATTCTGCCTAATTGCATATACACTAAAGGATCTGTGGCCAAATGAGAAATAAAGTGAAAGTACATACTTAAGTTTAAAATATTATCTCAACTTCCTACAGATATGAAACCGTGGAATGTTACAGAGGCAGCCAGTTACCTGTCAGCTCACAGTTCTATAATTTCCACTGTTTAATTTCTTCCATTTCAGCACTACTTTAATTTTAGTCCGCAGACTGTTGCTGGTCAGAAAATCCTTTTTTTTTTTCAAGTAGTGAGGCACAAAAAATAAAGATGAAGCTCAGTTTGTTGTAGTTGTAATGACAAAATGGTTTTTGTTCCTTGGGCGTGATGATCAGTAAGCAAAATATTCAGTTCTGCATTTTGGTTTTCAAACCCGTAACTAGTGACTAGAACTGATGCTGAGCTTAGTTTTCAAGATCATTAGGGTTAAATCACCAAACCTCTGGGAAAAGTTTCGCCTATGAATAAGAACTATTTAATGTACAGATAAATTCCAGATTCCATATCTACTTGAACTCAAAAGTAGGATTTAAAACCTACCATAGTACTCCAGGGTGGTTTAATTCTGGAAGGAAATCCTCGTATGGCCCAGGGTCTACGCCTTAATGCTGTGTTCTGTGATTCTGCCAATATCCACAGCATAGCAGGGCGTATGATATTTTCCTAATGGTGAAGCTCAAGTTAACATTGTCTCAGAATCACTTCCAAGAATGGCAGAGTCAGGTAAAACAGCATTATGACTTGATTATTTCCACAACCTTTCCAGTGCACTAAAAATGGCATGGCGAGCTACATTCTTCACCTCATCCCCTTGCTTCAGACAAGCCGCAGTGTGAGCTGAATTTTGGACAGCTTCGCCTTTATCTTTTGCACACTTTTTTTTAAATTTGAGAATGTTATTGGGGTAAAAATGTTTTAGATGCATAGATTGCTTTTGTATGACTTAATTCTAGATTCTAAGATCCAGATAAATACTCCTATCATCCAGGTAGTATTTATCACACTGGTTAGGTCTAATTTCACCCATCTCTCACCTCCCCCCTACACCTGCTTCACTTCCATTGAGTTTCTTCCGACCATGCACACGAGTGCTGAATGGGTAGTTCCAGTTTAATAGTGAGATGGTGCTTGTCTTTCCATTCTTTAGACACTTCACTTAGGATAATGATCTCCAGGAACCTGGATGGAACTGGACACCGTCACCATTTGTAAAATCAAGAAGCTGTTCTCCCAAGTAACATCTACCTCTAAAATTCAAATTTAAAGTAGCTTTTGGGCTCGGTGCCTGTGGCTCAACGGGCTAAGGCGACAGCCACGTACACCTGAGCTGGTGGGTTCGACTCCAGCCCGGGCCCAGCAAACAACAATGACAACTGCAACCAAAAAATGGCCACGCGTTGTGGCGGGCGCCTGTAGTCCCAGCTACTTGGGAGGTGAAGGCAGGAGACTCGCTTGAGCCCAGGAATTGGAGGTTGCTGCGAGCTGTAACGCCATGGCACTCTACCCAGGGTGACAGCTTGAGGCTCTGTCTCAAAAAATAAATAAATAATTAAATAAAGTAGCTTTTGTAGTACAGATAGTAATACAAAAGAAACATTCTGTGCAATCCTATATATATTTACTTCTTATATTTAGGCAGGACCATATGACTTGTTTTGGTCAATGTTCTGTGAGCACAGAATAGCCAAATATTAAAGGGCAAGTGTGAGCTCTCTTATTCATAGGAAGAACAGAGAACAAGTGTTGAGACAGCTAAGCCTTAAGGGTAATAGAATATTGGACCACTGAGCTAATACCTGAAAGACAGAGGCATTGAAGAGCTTCTTGACCTACAACCATCTTTGCTGCAGAACAAATAAATATTAGGTATTAAGCCCCTGTGATTCTGTTTGCCTGGTACTGAAGTATAAGCCTATCCTAATCTATCTGCTGCATCATTAAACTGTCAAGAGGAAATAGTTATGAAAGTCATAAATAAAATGGGAAAATATACCTGCTTAAAATTCCAAAGTTGCAGAATCATTTAAATCTTTTTTTTAATTTATCCAACACAAAATACAATTTTATATTCTATATGAGAAATTGCAAAATCTTATAAAAAATCTTTTGAGATTTCTCTAATATTACGAAGATCTTTAAAAAACATTTTGAAAAACTAATTGCTAATTGAGCATCCTGCACTTTACACTTATCTTCTCTCTTTTTAAAATATTTTTCAAATATGAAGGGAGTACAAATGTTTCTGGCTACATGTGTTTTGTTTTATTTTATTTTATTTTATTTTATTTTATTTTATTTTATTTTATTTTATTTTTTGAGACAAAGTCTCACTTTATCACCCTCAGTAGAGTGCATGGCATCACAGCTCACAGCGACCTCCAACTCCCATGTAGCTGAGACTACAAGCACCTGCCACAATGCCCAGCTATTATTTTGCTGCCTCCACCCTCACTATATGGGTCTGGCGCCCTCTCCACTGAGCCACAGACGCAGCCCACATGTGTTGTTTTTATGTTTGAGCTATGCTATAGGTGTTCCCATCAGTAAAATAGTCTTCATTTTACCCATTAGGTAGTTTTTGGCCTCACCTCTCCTTCTCCCTCGACCCCAGTTGATTTTCTACCAAGCTTTCCTTGGGTTTAAGGGTGGAGTGACTTGCCCGTCTCTGACAGGTAGCTGACCTTGCCTTGATTCCTACTGGCTCTAGAAAATCAACTGCTTTCAGATGGACTTTCCATAATTGTTAATGCTTCATATAAGCTTTGTCTGAGCTAAGCTTAATGTTAGATGACAACAAATTGCCTGGTTAAGATTAGGCTATGATGCCCCCTGAATCTCCGTTGGATGGTCCCTCAGCACTCCCCAGTTCAGAATACCTGCTCTGGGGTCTGACTCAGCCCTTTCTCTTTGGTAAGTGGAATGAATGAATCATTACCCTGCTCTTTCTCTCTCCTTGTCTTTGTCCTAATCTTCATCTTTCCCATATGCTGCCTTCTCTCTCCATCACTGGTCATTGTTTATAAATTATAGAATGCACCATTTAATATATTTGCACACTGCTGGCATATGGTGTTCCTTCTGTCCATCTAATAATCTTCAAGACATCTCCAGATGGAGGTAAGTATCTTGAATCAGTCAAATATGATAGAGAAGGAACAAGGGTCCAGATCTCTCTTATGATTGTCAATGAAGATTTATCTATAAAATAGATTATTAAGTATGGCTAGGTGGCCTTGAATGCTATCAAGTATTTCTTGTTTTCATCTTAAAGATTTATTTCATTTTCTCTTGCTCCAGTTTTTAGGGGATGCTGTCTGGTTTTCTAAAATGTCACACTGGAATAGAACTTAGAATCCAACATCAGGACATGACATCTTCATAGTCTGCTCTTTGTGACACATGTCTGAATAAATTATACTGTCATTGTATTTAATTCACTTAAAAATTATTGTTTTCTTTTGAAAAGCTGTATTTACAATTACAGAAGAACAATAGGCATCAACAGTAAAATTTTTCAGCAGATTTTCCACAAGAGAAAGCACCTGTTAAGTGTCTCTGACATGTAGTTATATTGTTTGCTAACTGACATGTCAAAATTTAAAAACAAAGTGGGAGAGACTTTCCCAAGTAATAATATATGACATGTTTTAAGGCGCATTTGTGTGGCAATTCTCACAGACTTAATGTTATTCTTAAAATCTGTGTTTGTTTTAAACTTATGTTGCTATAATACTCCAAATGCATCTTGTCAGCACTTTCTTATTTAAAATTTAAACTTGCTTACTTTACATGAGAAGATACATCGGCTATCTTGCCCCTCGCCTTGTATCACAGATACAAAAAAAGTAGCTTGGTGGTGACCAGAGGCTTCCTACCCCTTTCTAGGAGTAGGAAGTTATTATTTAATGGGTATAGAGTTTTAGTTTTGTGAGATGAGGTTTCTGGAGATTGATTGCAGATTATTGCTTATTAATAATGTGTATATATTTAGTACTATTGAACTCTACATTCAATGATTGAGATGCTAAATTTTATGTCATGCATATTTAATGAAAATTAATATTTTTTAATTTTTAAAAAGTGAATGATCAGGGATGTCCAGTCTTTCTTTTTTTCCCCTGCTTGACATTGGAAGAATAAGAGTTGTCTTAGGCCACACATTAAATACACGAACACTAATAAAAGTTGATTAGCAAAAAAAAAAAAGTCCATATAGACTTTTCCTGATATCTGACACCAAGATAAGCAAAAAATGTCCACACAAAATCAGCATGTGCTGTGTGCTGGACAGCCCTGGATTACTGTGATATCTTTTGACCTAGAAGGATGTTAATGCTGTATTGTAAAGAGAGAAAATCTAGTTTAAAAATGCTAGATATTCTGCAATCTCATGTTTGAAAAACAACTAATCATAAACCTAATTTTAAATGGGTTTGTATAAATTCATGTAATTACAAAAAGTATGTCATCATACACATCAAGCTATTAATAGGTTATTTGATGGCACATAGATTAAATTTCTTTTGTACATTTCTATGTCTTTTCCCTTCAACTATGAGAATGTGTGCTTTGATAATTAAATATTAGCAAGGAAAAATTACAATATGATAAGAACTCAAACAGATATAGATACCAAAATCTAGGAACATGAAGACAGGATAGAGTTTCTGGGCTTGAGACATCTTCGAAAGTCCTCACAGCCAGGATTCTATGAGAGCTAGAACTTGAACTCTGAGAGGCTAGGGAGAGATGACTCAGACACACAATGAACCAAGGTCAAGAGGACATGCTTGACAAAACTGGTATCTACTGTTGTTGATAAAGTAATTCCATGCATAGCAACTTCATCCTGTTCATACATGAAGATTGTGAGCAACACCAGCTAAATATGCAGCTATGACTGATGCTTTAATGGCAAAATTTTTAACTTTAAATATTTTACCCTTAAATATGCTTTTCCAATTTAACAATACCTCATGAAAATGCTAGGAAAATAGTTATAAATTTAATACTTTCCTTTTGAGAAATTCATAAATTTTTAAAAATATTATTTTTAAATAAAAACAAAATCACTGAACTAAGTTTTCAACTGAATGACTTTAAAAGGAGAAAAATTAAGGAATAACATTACAAAGTTACAAAATTAATTAAATCTGAGATGAATGGTAACATTAACTAGTATAGTAGAGGACTGTGCTAAATTTTACATAAAAACATTTAAAATTTAAGTCCAGAAGAGGAGTTTTAGGAAGACATAAATTACTGAAGTTGATCCCAGAAGATAGAGAAAACTAAAATATATCAATTGCTGTGAAAGAAATTGAGAAACTTAACAAAGAGAATAAAACTCAAGGTTTGCCAAATGCTCAGAAGTCAAAAAGGTAATTAAAAATGAGAAAGACAGGAGTGATATCAGCCAGATGGCTTACTAGAGACCCCTGCCATTCATCACCACCCCTAAGAAAGGATGAAGGCAATGAATAAACAACTAAAATTTGACTGGTGTATGGAAGGGAGTGTGCTGGAGTGCAGCAGGGCTGACAATACACCTTTGGTGTTGGAGGACCAGGAGGCAGCAGGGAAGCACTCAGGCTGTGCAGCCCTGTCTTCTCTACCCAGACAGATCTACCTGTGGTCAGGAAGTACTTCTCATTGCTTAGAGAAGGTGAGCAGAATATCCCCATCAGTCAGCATTGTTATCGCAAACATCACACCTATAGTCCTTACAACAGGAGACTCTTAAAATCTTTGTTAGCCTGAGCCCAGTTTAGAGAGCTGAATTGTCTGAGATTAGGAGCCCAAAATGTGTACTTCTTTCTCCCCACCGCCTGACACAAGTGCTGCAGTAAGGCACCATCTGGAACCCAGAGCCACCTCTGGAGTGCACCCTGCTCTGGGAGCCAGTTGCTAATGCACCTCTGGAAAGCCCAAATGGGTGCCTAAATGCCACAACTTCAGCTGAGTGGAGCCTGGCCCAAGATTTCCCGTGACTCTGTGACTTTGGTCCTACACAACCAAAAACTCACCTGTGACTCTGGTACTCCACAATAGGGAAACACACCTGTGAATCTGGTCCTAAAAAACAGGGAAATGCACCTGTGACTCTGGTCCTACACAACCAGAAACTCACTTGTGACTCTTGTCCTACACAATAGGGAAACACACCTGGGACCCTGGTCCTCTAAAACAGGGAAACTCACCTGTGACTCTGGTCCTACACAACAGGGAAATTCACCTGTGACTCTGGTCCTACACAACAGGGAAACTCACCTGTGACTCTGGTCCTACACAACCAGAAACTCACCTGTGACTCTGGTTCTACACAACAGGGAAACTCACCTGTGACTCTGGTCCTCTACAACAGAGATACTAACTTCCCTCTGTTGCACTTCCAGGCAGTGGAAGAGTTTGGGCTTGGAGCCTGTAGACCTGTGGTGCATATGACCTAGGGAAATACAAGTAACAGCAGCTAAGTTAGTGAGTGTGTTACCCTTCCCCCAACTCCAGGCAGTGCAGCTTGGGGAGAGTCTTTTTTCACCTGGGAAAGGGAAAAAGAAGAGTACATACAATTTATCTTGCAACTTGGATACCTGATAAACCATAAGAAAATAAAATACCATGCAGACTACTGAACCCCCTGATTCCAGGCCTTAGTTCCTAGACCCATGCGGGGCAAGAAGGCAGCTCACTGCAGTAAAGGAAAAGAACTTGTCCTGGTAGGACAGGGCTGAGGCACTGTCTCTGAGGGTGAAAAACATTTGCTGCTTTGTTAACCTCTGGTTTGGAATGAGCTCAGATGGAACACTCCCAGTTGCCATTGAGCACCAGAGGTAGTCAGACTTCAGCTTCCCTGGCTGGCAGCTGGCAGAGTATGGTCACCTTGCTGACTGGGCATTGACTTCTCTCTGACTCTGGCAGACTCAAATCCCTGCTGCATTTGTTCATTGGAGGGAACTGGGCCACAGCCTCATGGGGCTACCAGTGCCTGGGTGTGATGGAGGTAGACACAAGCCCTTCTGAACTATTTTGCTGGGTGGGCCTTTCTGACTACTCAGAGCACCAGAGTGAGTTATACTTGAGCTGCCAGTGGACCCCCGCTGTCTAGTTGCTGGAGACCTTTTGAACTCTCCCACTTGATCTGTGTTTGTTGACCTGAACAATTGGTTTGGCACTCTTGACCTGGGCTGATCATCCAGGGACCCACCAAGGTTGTACCTTGGTTGTGTTATTGTGGGAGTGTGGGATTCCCCTCTTTCAGTTGTTGCCTATGGGGGGTGGGGTGTCTTAGTTGCTTATATATCTCCACAGCAGAGATTTAAGCCCAAAGCCACTGATTCACTAGGGTTGGACGGAGACTAGCTGAATTCAGGACAAATAAAAAGTCTCTTGATGAAGGAAAGTCCAAACTAGATGGCTTCACTGCTGGATTATACAGGACCTTCAAAGAAGAATCTTCTAACTCCTTCTAAGAATTCTCCTTCTAAGAATTCTTTCTAACTCCTACAAGGCCAGCATAACCGTGATACCAAAACCAGGCAAAAAAAACAATTTTTAATAAAAATATAGGCCAATGTTCCTGCTGAGTACAGACACAAAAATTCTCAACAAAATAATAGCAAATTGAATTCAAGAACACATGCAGAAAATACCACTCCATGATGCAGTGTGATTTATCCCTAGAATGCAAGATTATTAAAAAGAAACAAATCAGTAAATATCACTTACTACTGAGTACAGTGGCTCACACCTAGAATCCTAGTACTCTGGGAGGCCAAAGTGGATAGATTGTCTGAGCTCAGGAGTTCTAGACCAGCTTGAGCAAGAGTGAGACCCCCATCTCTACTAAAAACAGAAAAACTAGCCTCATACTGTGGGTGGCGCCTACAGTCCCAGCTACTTGAGAGACTAAGGCAGAAGGATCATTTGAGACCAAGAGATTGAGATTGCTATGAGCTATGCTCATGCAAAGCACTCTAACCAAGGTGACAGAGTGAGACTGTCTCATTAAATAAATAAATATTATTTATTACATAGAGAACAAAAACTGTATGATTATCTTAATAGATGTAGAAAAAAGCATTTGGTAAAATTCATCATAGCTTCATAACTAAAGCTCTCAGTAAATGGAGTATAGAAAGAAATCAGTTCAACATCATAAAGGTCTTATATGATAAATACAGACAACATTTCACTAACAATAGGAACAAAAGTCCCCGCTGTAATCACTCTTATTCAACATAGAGAACCCAGTACTGAAAGAGTAAGTGAAAGAAAGAAATAAAGCACATCCAAGCTTTAAAGGAGGAAATAAAATTGTCCCTTTTTGCAGATGGAATAGTCTTATATGTAGAAAAACGTAAAGACTCTATCAGAAAACTATAAGAACTGACAAATATATTCATTAAATTTGCAGGGTACAAAATAGATATTAAAAATAGCACTTCTATATGAAAACAATGAGCTAGCTAAAAATGAAATTGAGAAGGCAATCCCATTTACAAGCAGGCATCCCCACCACCGAGAAAAAGTACCCAAGAATAAACTAACCAAGGATGTGAAAGTCCTTACAAGGAAAACTATAGAACACTAATGAAAGAAATTAAATAGAATAAAAAGAAACAGAAAGACATGCTCATGGGTCAGAAGAATTAATGTTATTAAAATGACAATACTACAAAGCAATCTACAGATTCAATTAAATTTCTACCAAAATTCGTATGACATTTTTAACCAAAAAATTGAAAAAAATTTTAACTTTATATGGAACCATAAAAGACACCAAATAGCCAAAATAAGCCCAAGGAAAAAGAAAAAACCTTGAGGAATCAAAGTATCAGACCTTAGACTATCCTATAAAGCTGTAATAATCAAAACAAAACAGTACTGGCATACAAACACATAGATCAATGGAACAGAATAGCCAGAAGTTAATACCTGTAGTTACAGGCAACTGAGTTTTGACAAAAGTGCTAAGAATACTCATTTGGGAAGTGACAGTCTTCAATAAGTAGTGCTGAAAAACATAAATATCCATGTGCAGAAGAATAAAGCTAGCCCCCAACTTCTCTATGTAAACATAAAAACAATTCAAAAATCAAAATGTAAGACTTGAAACTGTAAAGATGTTAGAAACATAGGGAAAAATAATTTAGAACACTAGTTTGAGTAAAGATTTTATAAATAAGACCACAAACCACAGGCAAACAAAGGTAAAAATAAACAAATGCAATGATATCCAACTACAAAATATCTGTACAGCAAAGAAAACAATCAAGAGAATTAAAAGGAAACCTATAGCACAGGGAAAAAATGTAACCTGCTCATCCAACAGAGGACTGACATCCAGTATATACAAGGAACTCAAAAATTTCAGGAGCCATAAACCAAACAATGCAATTTCAAAATTTTCTGAACAGAAATTTCTCAAACTAAGACAGACACGTGGCCAGCACATGTATGAAAAAATGCTCAACAATAGCAATTTTTAGGTATATGCAAATCAAAGCCACAATGAGGTAATCATCTCGCCACAGTGAAGATGGCTATTATCAAAAAGAAAAAACAACAAATTCTGGAAAGGATGTCAAGAAAAGGGAACTCTTATACCCATTGTTCATGGAAACGTAGATTAGTATAGCCACTCTGGATGACTGTATGGTCCAGCAATCCCACTAATGGGCATCTATCCAAAGAAAAGGGAATCAATGTATCTAAGAGACATCTGCATGAAATCACTGTAGGTGTCCAAGAACACAACAGATGAATGGACAATTATGTGAGAGTGGGGTGTGTGTATATATACATCTGTACCTATACACACACACAGGGAAGAATAATATTCAGCCATAAGAAATGAAATTCTGTCATTTGTAGCAACATGGATGAAATTGAAGGGCAAGATGTTAAGTAAAATAAGCTAGAATCAGAAAATTAAACACTTTGTGTTCTCACTCATATGTGGAAGCTAAAAACTGTTGACATAGAAGAAAAAGTAGAATAGAGGATATTAGAGACTAGGAAGAATGAGAGAAGGGAGGGATTGGGAGATATTTGTTAAAGAATCCAAAATTATAGTTAGATAAGAGGAATAAATTCTAGTGGTGTGTTCCACTGTAGGATGACTATGGTTAGTTCCACTGTAGGATGACTATGGTTAACAGTAATTTTATATAGTTTCCAATATCTAGAAGGAGTGTCTCAAATGTTCCCCAAACAAAGAAATGTTTAAGATGATAGATAGGCTAGTTATAGTGATCTGATTACAGTACCTTATAGGTAGCATATATCAAAACATGACTGACGCCTGCCTAAAGGATGCACAGCATATAATCGGATCAATGATCTAATGTTCTCAGTCACATACCCTTTGGAAATTATAGTAGTAGCAAATGTAGAAATGATTGTTCAATGAATCATAGAAGCTGCCACAGATAAAGAGTAGCCAAGTCATGTTAATAACTGCATCATATTAGGAAGCATTAAAATGTAAAGAATTCATAAGCCCAACTGCTGGAGGGGTGTGGGGGCAATGTGTAATCGACCCATAGGGGCTTTGGATCTTCACAGCCTTTCACTGATCATTCCCCATCCTGTTCTGATGAGAAGGGGATTTGCTTTCCTTAGTGTCCTGCAAGGCTTAAACAGGATATTTGGAATTCTTGTCTTTCTCATTTCCACTTCCATTTGGGCTGTAAGTTTCCCCCTTATTTCATTGAAAAAGTTCTGTGCTGGGCTCCAAGAAATAAACTATCCTCAAAAATCATTTGAATTTGTGGACTGGTGGAGTAAATGAAGGTTTGATTTAGCACTTTGAACAGATGAAAGGAATTGGTCTTTTTCAGAGGCTGTGAGGAAATTTATTAATGGCATTCAAGAATATGATGGATTCTTACACAGGTGACGAGCAGCTGTTCTCCATCTCTACTGAGAGCAGAACAAAGAAAACTGTTAAATTGCAAAATTAGGGATTTTGTCAATTTAATAAATTACCCAGTTCTTATCCCCTCATCTCCCGCTCCCCATCCCAGTTGCTAACCTTTTCGGTTAAGTGTTCATTACTAGGCATTTCATTTTCAATTCCATTTATTCCTAAAGAGGCGGACTTGGGCAGCCCTGTCCTTTGATTTATGGAAGTACAGCACACTGCACAAGTCCTCTTCAAATCTGCTGTCAGAGGCACGAGGCTGAGCAGCGGAATGTGGACAAATGCTGACACCCTTTTCAGTTCTGATCACAGTGAGCCTCTGACGCCAAACAACACCAAGGCTCACAATTTCTCACCATTATTTTAATATTTTTCTCTACGCAGTATAATCACGAGACACTTTGCTATCAGTTCTAAGGCAGCCCTGACAGCTTGGATTTTGAACATTACACGGAGGAATTTAATTCTATGAAATGAACCTGATGAATGTACACAGGCTGAGTGGAGTCTAGGGGCCAAGAAACAAATAGATTTGACTCAAAGGGAACCTGACCATAGAGAATGATGATGCTTAGCAGAGATTGTAACATGCATAATAGTTGAGACGGGTCAGTGAAATCAAAGAAGGATGTGCTGGGGATTTTAAAACTTGCCTTCCCAATATCTACCTGTAAATACCCTAAAATCAGACTTCCTTTTTTTTTTTTTTTGAGACAGAGCCTCAAGCTGTCACCCTGGATAGAGTGCCGTGGCATTGCAGCTCACAGCAACCTCCAATTCCTGGGCTCAAGCGAGTCTCCTGCCTCCGCCTCCCGAGTAGCTGGTACTACAGGCGC
>CAUYON010143530.1:0-54302 GCA_963573935.1 Arctocebus calabarensis | reverse complement strand
CCCCTGGGACATTGTTCTTCCCCTTCTGGGATACCTATAACTCTATAACTTGTATGTTTGAACACTTGATAGAGTCCTATAATTCTGTCAGTGAACCTTCTGCTTTCTCTCTCTTCTTTTCTGCCTCTTTAACTATATGAGTTATCTCAAGAGCAAGTTTTATATTTTAATATTTAAACTTCCACATAACTAGCTGCATAATAATGAAGTTACCAACATAACTTTAAATAGGTTTTTTTTTTTTTTTAACTTTTATAGCTTTCTTTAGCAACTATGAGTTGGTTTTTCATGTTTGATTGGGAGGAAAATCTAAAAAAGGCTTGGTCTGGCTCTTTGTCTCAGAAGAAAGCAGATGGAATAGCAAGTTAAACAAAGAGTGAAAATGTTTCCAGTCTCGGATGTGCTGAGTTTTTATACTGCAGACACACAGAGTACTTCCAAGGTTCTTGGGGGTAGCTGTTTAAAAATCTTACTCATTACTGTCTCAGTTGTTAAACCCAACTGATTGGTATTGAAAAATAGGGCCACAGATAAGATCTAGAAATGATGATTAGTTAATCCAATTACTTATCAAGTATTAAGGAGCTGGTACTGGGGTGCAGTTGCCCATTGCCAGGTATGTAGCCTATTCTGCAAATAGCATGGCTCCTGCTTCCAACAGACAAGGTGAGGAAGGAGGCTCTGAGCTTTGCCCAGCGCACAGTAGACTTTAACGAGACATAAGTCCAGTGTCATGGAGAACTGGACACGAGAAAGTGCATAGAAGATGGTGGGCAACAGCTAGATGCTCAGACATGTCACCTTATTTACTGTGGCCTTTCTCACATACTACTGCAAAGAGAACAGGTGGAACTGGGCCAGAGCTGGAGGCTGATAGCCTATTGATCTTAGCAGAGCCATGGGAGCCCTAATGAGGGATGAGAATAGAACAAATAGGCCAAACTCCTGGTCGGGCATTGGAGTTGCCTGGCTCTTCTATGCTGTCATAGACAGAAGACTTTGTGCGCACTCACAATTGGACACAGAGGAGCCCAACGTGGGTGA
Organism: Arctocebus calabarensis; assembly: GCA_963573935.1. Taxonomy (NCBI): domain Eukaryota; kingdom Metazoa; phylum Chordata; class Mammalia; order Primates; family Lorisidae; genus Arctocebus; species Arctocebus calabarensis. The sequence continues at coordinate 53,258 of CAUYON010143530.1, read as the reverse complement.
AAAGGTTTTCATAAAACGTTAAAATCATGTTTTAAAATATCAAATGTCAAACTATTGTTAGAGGCATGGCTTTCTAATAGGATCATTTTCCTTTTACTCAACTATAAAGCCAATTACAAAAAAATTGGAGACACCCATTTGAAATACAGATATTGAGAGAGTTTGATTTTACCCTACTTACAAGCTACCAGCTAGGCTGTTGCTCTTCCTCAGATCCTGGCAGAAGATAGGAGACGCCTGAGTCCCTGACAAAGGTCTTCATTTCCCAGGGCACAGCAAGCAGCATCAGCACAGTCAGGTCCCCTGGTCCCCAGGTCCACTGAGCATAACCCAATGAATTTAGATGAATGCTGTGCGCACAGTGAGATGGGGTCACAGCTGAGGAAGAGTGAGCTGGAAGGACCCACCATTTAATAGGCATTTTGTAGTAAGCACCCCTGCTCTTTGCTGTAGAGGGAAACATTCACTCAAGGTTGCTCGCTGTCCAGGCCCATGGCACACTCCGTAGGATGTATGGGGGTGTGATAGACCCATGGAGACTGTCTCCTAATGACATAAAATTATAAAAATCACCATCACCATATATTAGGTAAGACTCTGAGAGGAGTGTTACAATTTGTGACTATTTAACACAGGACTGTTTCAGAGACTATAACTTGCTTATATGTAGTATGCCTCAAATTTAAAATACCTTATATGTTAATTCTTATTTCAAACTATTTACAAATTTTATTGCTTTCCCTGCAGAGTTATGGGATAAGCAACTGCTTAAAAATTTTTCCTCCCCCACTTCCTTCATCTCTTCCTTATTTTTAAACAAGCATCCATAAAATAACCCCTAAGTACATAAAACCTACAAGGTGCTCCTGGGAATATTGAAGACGTAAATGATATAGTCTTTGACCTTGGCTTTGTATGATAACATATTAGAATGATGAGATAGCCTTATGGGAAGCAACCAAAATAAATCCATCAGCCCAAACACCGGTATTTAGTCCTTGATTCTGTTCCCTAAACAAGTTGGAGTCTAATAAGTGATGGTCTCATTAGTAACTTCACTTTCTAACCGTGACCTTGAAACATGTACATTCAATCTTTACTCTTTATGATAATGAAGTAGCAGTAATGTCCCACAGAAAAGTGAACTGAATCATTTAGTAGAATTTCTGTCAAGAATGGTGACATAGGCCAGGCGTGGTGATTCATGCCTATAATCCTGGCACTCTGGGAGGTGGAGGCTGGTGGATTGCCTGAGCTCAGAAGTTGGCGACAAGCCTAAGCAAGAGCAAGACCCTGTCTCTACTGGAGACAGAAAAGTTAGATAGGCATTGTGATGGGTACCTATAATTCCAGCTTCTCAGGAGGCTGAGGCAAGAGAATTGGTTGAGCCCATGACCTTGAGGTTGCTGTAAGTTGTGATGTCACGGCACTCTACCCAGGATGATAAAGTGAGATTCTCTTTAAATAAATAAACAAATATAATTAAAAATAATTTTTTAAAAAGGAATGGTTACACAGTTTTTAATTTGTCTGCATTTTTGTGACGCTAGCCATTTTGGCTCTTACTAGCTGTGGTATAGATGCATGTGGTTTTGCAAAATGCCTGCCACCTGAAATTATCCTTTTTGGGTGTGTGTTTTCAATTCTCTGTGTCATATTCCCTCTTGCTCTCCATTCCTGTCTCTGTCTCTCTGGAGTGGAAAGAGGGTTCAGTTCTTCAGGCTTTTTGATGGGAAGAGGATAGCTCAGGTAGAGTATGCTGAAAAAGCCTCCCGAGCTCTGTGCTCATCCTTTGATCTGTCTGTGTTACACTTTCAAAGAGCCCCCCTGGCTGTGAGCAGCCTTGCACTTAACCAGTTCATGTTTCTCCTGCAAGGCAGGGGGCACTTATCCTGAACCACTGAAGACATTCCTTTGGAGTCCCTGGGTAACTTCTCTGTGCAGGTGGCCACATTAACTCTGCAGCACATTTGAGTAAAGCTGCACATCATACCAAACGCTTCCATGCCACGGTCCTCACTGCCACTGTGTGAGTTAAGCGGTAACTTCTCTGTGCGTGGGATAGCTGTGACTAAGGGTCACCAGAGGACTTGTCCAAGGTCACACAAGTGATACACAAGCACAAGGAATCAGGCCTTCTAATGCCAAGGTCACAGTGCTTTTTTGAGGTTTTCCGTTGTTTGACCAGGATTTATTGGAGATGAAAACGACCATATCAGCACAAAACATCAGTGTTTAGTCCTTGATTCTGTTTCCTAAACAAGCTGGATTTTAATAAGTGATCAGTGCGGTGGTGAGGTCACTCTCTAGCCCTGACCTTGTAGTAAGTATGTGAGATCTTTACTCTTTATGAAAAGGTGATGAACCAAGTCGGTATCCATTCTGCCAGGGGCACTGCAAAGACCTCTCACATTCTTCCCATCTCTTTCCTTGGCACCAGCTCTGTCCCAGAAAACCTCCTTGAAGCTAGTGTAACTTATGAGAGTTCCAGGACATCTCTCGGGAGGGCCTTGTGATAACTTGACCTATTTCATGGCAGTTTATGATTATTTTTAATATCTAAACCACTTTTGAAAAAGACAGTGGATCATGCCTGTAATCCTAGCCCTTTGGGAACCCAAGGCAGGAGAATTGCTTGAACCCGGGAGTTTGAGGTTTCAGCGATCTGTGATGATACCAGTACACTCTATCTTAAGCAACAGAGCAAGACCCTGTCTCAAAAAACAAAAATAAAGGCCAGGTGTAATGCCTCGTGCCTGTAGTCCTAGCACTCTGAGAGGCTGAGGCAGATGGATTGCTCGAGCTCAGGAGTTCAAGACCAGCCTGAGCAAGAGTGAGATTGCCATCTCTACTAAAAATAGAAAAACTAGCTGGGCAGTGTGGCGGGATTCTGTTTCCCAACACTTGGGACGCTGAAGTAAGAGGATCTGTTGAACCCAAGAGTTTGAGGTTGCTGTGAGCTATGACACCACAGCACCCTACCCAGGGTGGCAGAGTCTCAAAAAATAAAAAATAAAACCATCACTCTCTTTGAGATAATACAGTCTTGTAAAATCAACCGAAAGTCTGTTCTTGGGGAATGAATGTGGAACAGGACCTGGTCGTGGAGGTTACGTAGTAAGTTATAAAACATGACATGAATATGATTTCTTTCTGCTTTTTTTTGTTGTTGTTGTTTGATTGTTTGTTGAGACAGATTCTCACTCTGTTGCCCCCGGCTAGAGTGCTGAGGCCTCAGCCTAGCTCACAGAAAACTCAAACTCCTGGGCTGGAGTCACCTTCCTGCTTCAGCCTCCCAAGTAGCTGGGACTATAGGGATTTGTACCCGGCTAATTTTTATTTCTATTTTTAATAGAAATGGGGTCTTGCTCTCAGGCTGGTCTCGAACTCCTGAGCCCAAAGTATCCCCTTGCCTTGGCCTCCCACAGTGCTAGGATTATAGACATGAGCCTAGCTGAATACAGTTCCTTTGATCACTTTTTTAGGCTTATATTCAAAATAAGAATTACCACACAAGCTTTGGCACACGCCTGCAGGCTTCTTTGGCAGGGTCAGGCCTTTCTGGAGGTGACTTCTGATCCTTGTCACATTTCCATGACAGAAAGTGTGAGATTTCAGTCTTACTTAGCCATACAAAAGGAGTATGTATATATATGTATATCTCAAAGGCAGGAGATTCAAATTCTCATGTAGATAGTTTTAAGAATATTAAAGGAGAGAGGCAAACTTTTTGGAGAAAAGAAAAATTTAGGCTGTGCAAGGGGGGAGAAAGAAAACTATGAAAGATGCGAGCGTGTCTTTGTCTCTTTATATGGTAATATCCCCGTCACACAGAATCCAGGCGCGTCAGGGATATGGTCAGGAAATACAGTGTTCAAGGAAAAACCCAGAGAGCTGCAGTGACGCCCCAGCGATGTAAGTCACGGGGAGTTCTCCTCCCGGTGCCCTTCCATGTGAAGTAGCTGGGTTGAGGTTGTCTGGGACCCTGGCTCCTAACTGATTTGCCTCTAGCGGGGCGCAGGGGAGGTGCCCCGGACCCCTGATGGTGAGTGAGGGGAAGAGCCTCAGCAACGTGGAATAGTCAGCCAGAGAGCCACAAGGTGGGATCCCTGGCGACTTATGGAAGTGGTCCTGGACCTGTAGCCTATCAATTCCATTTAAGAAGGCAGGCAACAGAACAATATCTCTTCTAAACAAGTAACTGGGTTGGAAACTACTAGTTGTCCCACTGTCCAGTGCCATGGGTCACTGCAGCACTTTCATCCTAGGTGTAAAACGTCCAGGGGGTTAGAAATTCATAGCCATCTACTATATAGTGATTGGTTCTATTTCTTTAGTCATGTATTTTTAATTTTTAAATTTTTTTTGCAGTTTTTGACCAGGGCTGGGTTTGAACCCGCCACCTCTGGCACATGGGGCCAGCGCCCTACTCCTTGAGCCCCAGGAGCCGCCGCAATTGGCTCTATTTATTTAAGTATTATTTGAAGTTCTAACTTCTCCAGGGAACAGTTTTATTTTCCTGGATGTACAATGTGGCATGCCTCTCTGTGTAAAGATGCTGGAGCAGTGGACAGTCACTGCAGGAGCTGAAAGATGTGTGTCCTGGTCCCCAGAGACTCCCCGCGGACGAGGCACCAGGCAGTTCACCTGCAGAAGGGCTCTTGCAGGAACGTTCCGATGATTCATTGTAGAGAAAATAAGAGTCAGAAACAAAAACAGAGAAGAGCAGGGAGCAGGAGACGGTGCGGAAAGGCCCAGCGCAAGTGTCCGCTGCCCACAAAGGACAAGTGAGCTATGAGAAGGGACTTGGGAGGGACTTGGGGTCCCCGCGGCGGTTGAGGATGGGAAGGAGCTGTGTGTGCCTCCGCGTCTGACCGGGTCACCTGTGGGAGCATCAATGGCAAATGCAAGGCTGTGTTTGGAGACACACAGAAAAAGGAGGGCTTGGCCTTTTAAAAATGTTTTGAGGGGCAGGGTCTTCTCATAAAGGTGGTCTGGTAACATTTCATAGTTCTTTAGAAGCAATAGATTTTCGCTGAGTGTTAAGGACTCGCATTGTTCTTTCAACAGAAATCCATTTTTCTTCCTTTAGTTGTAGAACTGTGGGTTTGGCTATGGAAGGTTTTAAGGACTGGTCATCAGCCTTTTTTATCCAAGAAAGATGAAAGGAACTAGCACGCTCCTCCCTTGTGGCGAGTTTCCAGTAATGACTTGACAGAGTCGATGGGTGGCGACTGCTTTCCTCAGCCCTCAGGAATTGTGCGGGACAGGCCAGTGGCACAGTTCACCCTCCCCAGGTGACCACGCCACACGACGTCCTCTTCCGTTAATCTCAGCTGTGCCCCCTCTCCTGGGGTTTCCTGTAGGAGTTGGGGTACCTAAAGGCAATGGGCACATTTTTCAGGTTGTTTAGTTCTCATCTGCAATGAGCTTGGTGCTTCTGCCTTAGGGTCCTAGTTAAGCTCTTGACAAATATCTGTCACCATTCTCCTTTGTGCTATTGAAGTTTTCTGAGAATTGTTTTTGTTTGTTTCTTTGTTTGTTTTTGAGACAGAGTCTCACTTTGCGCCCTGGGAAGAATGCCCTGGCGTCATACCTCTCAGCAATTTCAAATTCTTGGGCTCAAATGATCCTCTTGCCTCAGCCTCCCAAGAAGCTTGGACTACAGGCACCTGCCATAATGCCCAGTTAGATTTTCTGTTTTCAGTAGAGGTGGGGTCTCGCTCTTGCTTAGGCAGGTCTCGAAGTTCTGAGCTCAAGCAAACCTTCCATTTTGGCCTCCCAGAGCACTAGGATGATGGTTGTAAGCCACCGCACCCGGCCATTCCCGAGGTTTGTCAATGCTTAGAACATATGCAGGTGCTTTCAAGGCTGGGGGCCTCAGTGAACTGTGAATTCTTGGTTTTGAGGTCTTTGTAATCAGACAGTAGATTTATAATAATGGGCGGCACAAGAGCACAAACAGTACTGTTTGCAAATTGTGCTGCTACCCCAGAAAGCGATGGCATGGTTTTCAAAGTAAGAGATGCAGATACTGCTCGGAGTATGCAAGCTTAACCCTTTCTCCCAGTCCTTAATTCATTTGAGACTACCTGGCCCTAGACTCTCCCTGAGACCTTTCTAGTGGGAGAGTTGAAGAAGTCTCATTTGCCACAAACAACATAAGTATAATTGTGTAGGAAAAAAACACGTTTCCAAGAGCAGAAGGCCACAATGAGGCCCTGATTGCAAGAGAGTTGTCCTTCCCAGCCAGGATTTTTAGAGAAACATGTAACTGACATAGAGAAGAGAGCAGTGGCCACAAAAGACAACCTAGTAACCTGGAAAACGCCAGGTGGACCCAGGGTCCCCGGGGCTGGAAGAGCAGGAGCCAGGTTCCCCTCAGTGAGCGGTGGGAGGGGCCCTGTCTGAGATTCCAGCTTTCTCCAGGGGATGGAAAGGCACTTATGCTCCCAGGGCCTCAGGGTCCTGGAGGGTGGGCTCTGGTCCCAGGGCGACTCCACTTGTATAAGGAACACTTGGAACCCATTCGCCCCCTGCAGAGCCTCCAAATAGCAAAGCCACAGCTCTGTTCCTTGTCCTGTCTTCTGAAGTGTCAGCTAACCTGGGACAGGAGAGCAGTCGCCTGGAGGTGGACGGTGTTTCTGACCCAGTTTTCTCTCACGGTGGAGAGTCTCAGGCTGTCAGGAAGAGACCAGGTTCAAACTCCAGCTGGGGCGGTGTGCAGAGTTCTCTCTCTGAGTCTGAAACAAGAACGGTACCAACCACTTCACACAGTGCCGTTAGCGTCAGAGACCTTGAATGTGAGGCGTTTGGCCACAGTGGGCCGGTCAGCAGGTGCAGAATGCATGCAGAGTGTGTGCTGACTCACTGGCTTCTCCAGGTGGTCCCCCTCTCACCGGTCGGCCTGCTCACCCACTGGAAGCACATGTCAGGGTCGGGCCTGCTCCAGGGGCAGAGGCTCAGTTAGAGCTCGATCTAGAGCAGAAGCGATGTTGGGACTTTTCCCTGTTTTCCTTCCTTCTTTCCTTACTTCCATTCTTTCCAATTTCCTTTCCTCCCTTCTTCTTCCCTTATTTCCATCAGCAGCAGTTTATTTGTGTGTGTACATAAAGCAACTATAGGATGTTGTAAAAGATCCTCCTGCGTTATTTCCAGCAAGTTTTAAGGTTGTACAACTTTGGCAGCGCCCATAGCTCAGTGGGTAGAGCGCCAGCCACATACAGTGAAGCTGCGGGTTTTGAACCCAGCCCAGGCCGGCTAAAACAACAATGGCAACCTCAACAAAAAAGTAGCTGGGCATTGTGGCAGGTGCCTATAGCCCCAACTACTTGGGAGGCGCAGGCAAGAGAATTGCTTGAGCCCAAGAGTTGGAGGTTGCTGTGAGCTGTGACGCCATGGCACTCTACCCAGGACAACAGCTTGAGACTCTGTCTCCGAAAAAAAAAAAAAAAGATTTTACAACTTTACAGAAAAATCAAAATTTCTCCCACTAGAGTTTTCTGGTAAATTTTAGAACTATTTTTCCACGAATTAAGGAATGAGAAATTACTCGTTTTCTATGAAGAAACCATACATGTAAGAATTGGTTAACATACCCTGACTTGAAATGGCAATAGAGGAGAAACTATTTTTAGACATAGGATAAAATAAAAGTTTAAAATGTGTGCCATGATTTAAAAATAAAAAAGTAAGGTCTCTGGAGAGAAAACTTGCTGAAGTTTTGATCGCTGTTTAAAAGCTACCTTCAAAATATTTATTAAAAGTATGAGTCTGTCTGAATGTGTATTTTACAGATTAAAAGCAGTGCTAGCTAATTTAAGCTTCTCAGCCATAAAAGGAGGGGAGGGGGACGTATGGAACTGTGTTCACAGAAAGTGCCATAAATCGCGGGATTGCATAGTGACACCCAGATATTAGCCATAGCGATCCATATGCACAGCTTCGTGAGGGTTCTTTATGACTCATAAAATAGACTATTTTGTTTGTAATTAGCATTTGGAAAAATTGTGGTAAATATACATTGCGATAAAGTTATCATTTTTTTTTTTTTTGAGACAGAGCCTCAAGCTGTCACCCTGGGTAAAGTCTGTGGCATCACAGCTCACAGCAACCTCCAGCTCCTGGGCTCAAGCGAGTCTCTTGCCTCCACCTCCCAAGTAGCTGGGACTACAGGCGCCTGCCACAACGCCCGGCCAGTTTTTGGTTGCAGCCGTCATTGTTGTTTGGTGGGCCCGGGCTGGATTCGAACCCGCCAGCTCAGGTGTATGTGGCTGGCGCCTTAGCCTGCTGAGCCACAGGCGCCGAGCCAAAGTTACCATTTTAATTAATCCCTTTTAAGCATGTAATCCAGGGGCATTAAACATGTTCACAATGTCAGCGCAACTAGCACCACCGTTTCAAGACCTTTTCCATTATCCCCACAGAAGCTCTGTGCCCGTAAACAATAACACGCCTTCCCTCTTACCCCCCCTCAGCCCTGGCTCCCCGTTCTGCTTTCCGCCCTTCGGATCTGTCCATGCTCGGAATCTCGCACAAGTGGGATCATACGCATTGGTCCCTTTGCGACTGGCTCCTTTCGCTCCCATGTGTGCTCAGGGTTCATCCCTATACAGCACATGCTGGGATTTCCTTCCTTTCAGAGACGGAGTAATACTCCATCGGGTGTGCACACCCCGTTTTGTTTGTCTGCCATGTGTTCATGAGCACCAGGGTTGTTGGAGACCTTGGCAGTGGGGATTTGAAAGGCCCTCTTTCTGTGGGTTGAGTTTTCCGGGAGAAGGCATGGACCCTGCAGTGAGTGGCGTCCATTACCTTCATGAAAACCAGCTCTTGGTGTGGTGGTGTGGCGCGTGCCCGGCACTGCACACCACAGAACGTGCACGTCCCCAGAGAGGCCACCGTGCCTCCGTGTGTAGGGACAGTTGAACGAGGAGGAGCTGCCATGATGGCTCCCCCACCCCAAACATTATTGAATAGCTCAGGGTTGGTTGAGGGGAGCTATCTTGGGGTGTATCCCGCCCATGAGGCTCTCAAATGATCCATCCAGATGAGCAAGTCTTCCCTGGCTGTGGAAGGGAAGGGGGATGGACAGAGGAGACAGTGGGTGTGCTGGACGTGGGGTGAAGCAGGAGTGGACAGGGGCTGTGTGGCTTCCACCCTGAGGACAGTGGCTGCAGGGGACCCCTGGGGGTGCAGGCAGGAGTCATGGCGATGGCAGCAGAAACAGAACAATGGAGCACAGAAGCAAGTGGGAAGCCTCTCTGGGGAGATCTGGGACTTGAGGGGAGAAGAGGGTGAGAACATGGGAGCTGCGGCGGGAGGGTGGGATGCCTCCTTGGGCTCAGGAGGGTGCACCTGTGCCCACCTGTCACCGCAGTGGCTGCTCTGGGCGGGGTTCCATTTCAGTTTCTGTGTATTCTCTGTCCCTGTTATCGATTTCAGTCCTAATTATCTTTTAGTAGCTGGGAAATCTGCTATCTGTTTACATAGCCCGAAAGAACCTGCAAACTGCACATTCTCTGCCCTAGCACTTGAATTCACAACTGGGCCCATTCAAAGTGTCTCTGTTTATAATAAACTGTTCCATATGTGTCCAGCATGAAGGAGGCCTTGTAACAAGAGGTGCTGAGTGGTTCCGTCTGGTTTCAGTTGTGTGTAGGAAAACAGAACCAAAACCCAGAAGCAATCAGGATGTGGGAAGTAAAAGAGGAGGAAAAAATGTCCGGGAACAGAACAGCACCGTAGGAGGGGTCACCTGGGGACAGGTATGAGGCAGGCTGGCTGGGGGGTCCTTCCGTGGGGCAGGGTCCAACTTCTCATAAAGCCCCACGTGGGACAGAGTCTAGGTCTTTCCTCATTTATCCCGGCTGGATGTTGGTTCATATGGAGATTTCATATATCTGAGCATCTGGTAGGTGCTCCAGCTGTTCACGTGGCTCTGTACGTGGCTCTGTGTGTGGCTCTGTACGTGGCTCTGTGCATGGCTCTGTACTTGGCTCTGTATGTGGCTCTGTGCGTGGCTCTGTACGTGGCTCTCCTTTTCCCTCTCAAACCCAGGCTGGAAGCCGTGTGTAGAAGAGGTTTCCTGATCTCTTTTCTCTCTGTTTTCCTTTGCTCTTCCTCAGGCTTTTCCTTATCCTTTGGGTTAGCCGGTGTCTCTTGGCCTTATTGCTCATTTTATTTTAATGTGTTGAGGAAAAGCCTTGCCAGTCACAAAGAGGAGTTCTCTCCTTTGGCAATTAGTCTGTAACAGCAGGTGCATGCATCAGCATTTTCTCCTGGTTTGACTCAGCCTGTACATTGTATGTGAAGCCGTTTTTGCCACTGGCTCTTGGCATATTTAATTACATTGTGGAAAATCTGACCCACTTCTCTCTCTGACGAGGTAGGAAAAATGCCCTCTCACTGCAGGAGAGAATTTAAAATTAAATGTTAAAATGTCTTCCATGAATTATTGACGACAGTAGTAAGAGATTTTCATGGCAGACCTATCAGACCTGTGATGTGAAGTTAGGGTTATAAATTGTCTAAGTTCTGTTTCATATACAGAAAAGATTATATGGAAATCACGCAATTGAAAAAGTTTATACCTCAAACACAAGTTTCCTATGCAGAGTGAAAAGGATTTTTTTCCTAAACACTATTTTTTCCCCAGAGAGAGTAGAAAGCTAGAATGACTATTAATAGCTCCTCTACTTTTCAAACAACAAACCACACAATGATAAGCACCTAAAAAGATCATTCAAGAAAAGAGTGATAACTGGCAGGGTAATGTGTGTGTTTTATCATTATTTTTTATTGGGTGTACTACCTTGTTTAATCTTTACAGGAGCCCTTTTTTATAAGATAGGTATTATTGTTATTTCCACTCTTAGATAAGGAGATTGAGGTACCAGGTGCTCAAGGAACTAGCCCACAGCCACAGCTGAGCGTGTGGATTGCATATGAGTTTTCGTGTTCTTGTTCATTTTTTTTCCTTTTACCCTCGGAGCTTGTGCACTTTCACATGCTTGCTGGAAAACTTAGAACTTAATGGAGATGTTGGGCCAATTTTGGAATAAAGTTTATTATCCAATGCTAAATAAGCTATAATTTGAATTTTCAGAGTTTTTCTAAAGGCATACTTAGATGGCTTTTAAAAACCAGTTGCAATTATGCACTTTCACCTCTGAGAGATAATCACAAGTGCGGTAGCTCCCATGGATTTTTTAAAAGAGAAAGAGAAATTAAATGCCTAATAGAAGAGTTAGATCCAAATAGTGGTGGGAGGTATGTGACCAGAGTGCTGTGGGCTGCCTGGAAACTTGACAAAGTGGCAAAAGCAGGTGAATTGGCACCTGGTGGGATGGAGCAAAGCCTCCCCCCGGCCTTTGCCTATCTGCAGGACATTCACTGCTGATCTCCAAGGGGTTCTTTCCTGAAATCTGGTTGTTTTTCTGAAGCACATTTGCATCTCCAAATGGATGTTGAAAAGGCCAAGTGTAGGACGGCGCCTGTGGCTCAAAGGAGTAGGGCACCAGCCCCATATGCCGGAGGTGGCGGGTTCAAACCCAGCCCCAGCCAAAAACCGAAAAGGCCAAGTGTGTGCACCTGAGGATGGCTGACGCAGCCATGAACGGGTTTACTAAGCACATTACTTCATGGAAACCAGGGCCACTCTGCCAAAGACACACTTTGCTCTGCTATGGTGAACCTGAGCGGTGAGAAATGACTGAAAAGACAACTGATTAGCACATCAGTGAGAACTTGATGCTGAGCTGCTGTGCCAGGAATAGCCAGGACAAGTGAGCTTCAGAGGCAGCTGGGACATGGTCAAGCAGAACAGCTCAGGAGGCCCTGCTTCCCCTGACAGGTCGTCGGCCAAGTCGGCCTTTAGGAGCCTCCTGGGTTGACTTGTGCTGCCCATTCTCAGGGGGTGTGGGCTGAGCTCCTGGGCCGGGAAGTGCGCATGGTGAGGGGTCATAGGCAGCCAGCACCCCTCCCCATGTGTCCCTTCCAGGGAAGATGCCACTTTTCTGTTTCAGGTGGGAATAATTTTGTTGAACAGCAAGAGAATTGAAGAGTTAAAGGGGCCTGGAATGTGTGCGGGATCCTCAGACACTCAGGTCTGTCCCAGCAGGGAGTGATCATGGGGGCAGAGGAGGAAGCAGCAGAGCAGGCAGGCAGAGGCGCTTCCTGACCAAGGTTCTTTCCCCTTGTGAGCTCAGATGGCGAATTCAGAATCCAGCCTGCACACTTGGCTCTGTAAGCAGCCTCAGGAAGAGCTGTCCTAACAAAATGCAAGTCGGAGAAACGCGCTCCTCCCCTTCTGTACCTGCTGGAGGTGTCGCAGTTTTTCATAGCTTGCCGGTAAAGATCCAACAACTCCTGGATTTTCTCAGACCAGAGTTACAGGAGAGAAGCTGGTCAGAGATTTGCTGTCATTTAGCAGACAAAAAACTAGACTGATGTGGTTATAAAGCATGAAGCAGGGTCTGCACACAAGGGCACAGTTAATGAGCACTCAGGCCAACTCTTGGCAGGAGTCCTCTGGAAGGTGATGCCTAATGAAGCCACCATCACTCCCTGTGTAGCTGCGCTGTCCCGTGAGCCAGTCCTCCATGCTCTGTCCCCAGGGAGGCATGATCTCATGGGGACAGGAGCAGCTCTCTCTCCTAGGCTGGTGGGGGGACGCTCTGTGGGTGTAATGTTGTCATTCTGCATAGGGCAATGGGGATTTGACTTTAGCTGTTGAGGAACTGTAGTGGAAACACCAGGTCTGGACACTGATCATGCCTTTGAATACTGTCTACAATTGTCTCATAAACACAAATCTTTTACCCTAGCAAAAAGATTCTCAGCTTGGGGTGTCAAGCTTCTTAGCACATGTGCTCACTCAAGACGGCACTGGGGAGAATCAAACTTACTTAGCTTGTTTGGTTTTCATCACATGAAACCAGGGCTGTTCTCACTCTCCTGCAGAATGCCTGCTCCCAGCTGCAGCCCCACCCTAGCTGCCTCCCGGGCAGGGCTGGGGGTGAGCAGGTGCATTCCGGCCCCCCCTCCCTCTCCCTTGTACTGGGCCAATTCTGTTCTCCTTAGTGCCAGGACCTAAGTTTGTTCTGTTCCTGGGTTCCCTCTTATTGGAAGTATATTTATACTGCCTCACCCTGAAGGCCAGGAGGGCCAACGCCTCTCACTGCGTCAACACCACCCTGTGGCCTCCAGGGTTTTCTGCACTGCAGGAGCTGGTAGCCTCCCCTCTCCCCCACAGCTCAGTTACCGCTCTCCCGTAATTGAATCATCTGCAATTCCCTGGGTAGTGGTGTCGGGTAATGAAGCAGGGGAGAGAGTGCACTTTTGTTGCACAAAAACAGGAAGCCATGGGGCAAAGAGTGTGCCCTGGTAGGTGCTTGGAAGTAGGAATCTAAGCTGCTGGTGCTTGGAAATGAGAATTGCTGACGTTCACTGAGGGACGTGAATGGCTTTTATGCAGAATGCTAGCCAGGGACACTTGATATTTCAGAACAGTCGGGTGGATGATTAATGGAACTAAACAGTGGCTGCAGATAACATGGATCCTGGCAGATATGGGTCAGTGAGTTGGTCAGAGTATTATTAAGCTGCACCCAGGGGGAGAGCGTCTTGGATAGGACCCTTCAGCCCGGGGAGGCAATTAGTTTCAGAGTTCCATTCGTTGTCCTCAAATGCCCATTAGGCATTACTTTGTCTTCTGCTCAGAGCTGTATCTGATGATCCCCCAGAGCACAGAGCTAATCCTGCCTGGGGGTTAATCCTCCCCTTTAATCTCGGCTCATTTCTGTCTGGCCAGAGAGCCTGGAGTCCAGCCTTTTCATCCATCACTTGTAGGGGATGCGGAGCGAAAGTTTAATGGGGTGTGCGGATGTCTGCATTGTACTAGGGCCATCCCATGGCCCTTAGAAACGGGCCTCCTTCCTGATTTGAAAAACTAATATATATTAAGTTTGCTTTTCTGGGGGAATACAAAACAAAGTCTACAAACAAAATTAGAAAGTCACCCATAATTTCTAATCCCCATTGATGAGACTATTAGCAACTCAGTATATTCGCCTCCAGACATTTCCAAGACAAAAATGTTTAATCTTGTTGAGATTATATTAAGCATATCTTTTTTGCCTTACATATAAAAGATTGATATTTCATGAAAAATTTCCCTTTGTTAAATATTTATGGTAATCATACTTTAATGGCTATATGTAACTATTTTAGTGAAGATGAAAACATATGTGCCTAATGCTTTTCTTCACATTTTATCATGAAAATTTTCAGGTATGTAGGCAAACCTTAAAGAATTTTACAGCGAGTGTGCCCACGTACCAGCTCTCACACTCCATGTTAGCATTTTACTGTGCTTGTTTTATCACATCTGTTTGTCTGACCATCTGTTTACCTATTCTTGTCTTATTTTTTGGCACATTTGAAAATAGATCATTAAAAACCCATTCACTTTCCCCAAAATACACATTGTTACCTAGAGCTCAGTTTTTGTCCATACTTTTTTTTTTAGTTAATTTCCACCTACTGAAATGCATGTACCTTGAGTTTACATTCTCTGAGTTTTGCCGACTATGTGCATAAGGTTTTACTGGTTGGTGTAATAGTGCACGCTCTCATTTAGAGTGACACTCAGATTCAATGTAGGCCTGTAGGGTGTGATGGCAGATTATTATACAATAGCGGCAGGAGTAACTCAGAACTTTTTCATACGCTCTTTTCTTTGAAAAATAAACCACTATTTTTCATTTTAAATTTATCTAAAAAAGGGAGTGATGAATTTTCTCTGAAAAGAGGGCATTTTAATATTTTATGAATGTGTATGATTTTTGGCTTTGTTCTGTTTTCATTGTTTCATTGACTAGGAGGTAATTTGTCTCTCTAGATCGGCTGGTAGATTTCTTTCCAGACGAGTGGGAGAGTGGGAGGGCCAAAAACAAATTATCTTTAAAAAGACACAGAGTTACCTTCAGGCACATGACTTACATTTCTATAGTTTTTCATCTTTTGTGGGTGTTTAAGGGCCTCTTACTGGTTACCGAGTAGATGAGTGATTCAGCAGGCTCTTCTGTAGTGAGGATTCTGGGTCCATACTCGTGGCGGTGTTGTTGAATGCCTACCCTCATTGCACATTCAGGCTCAGGATCCTTAGAATTGGGGGAAAGGATACTTTGTTTTTGGTGCAGTCATTATTATGGTTTTGTGATGGTCGTCAGCTTCAATTTTTTTCTGCATATTAATTAGAATTGATAGTTTGACTTTGTCATCTTTGGTTTAGTTTATGTTGTGATGGTCAATTCAGACACCTGTGTGGTATGTTTAGCCAGCAATTTTCCAATGACTAGGCTTCAAGATATTATGTCCTCAAGGTTTAAAATGAATTGACCAGCCCTGTTGCAAAGCAGATCTATGTCATGTTCCCCAAATTTGCGTGTGCAGTGACCTGCTGTTTTTATCATCATGTCTGTTCCCTGGGGCCTCTGCTGCATTCTGGGTGGTCCTGGACTTTGAGCTTACTGGCCAGGCTGTGGCCCTGGGCCCTTCCCCACTTGGTCTTGGCTGCAGGGAATCCCAAGCCATGCTCTGACTTCATGACGTGTCTTTCTTCAGGCTAGGTGTCTCAATGTAATTTTCTTCTCTTTTCCTCGTTGACTTTGTGGTATTTTGTCCTCTAAGAGTAGTTTTCTGTCTTATGTTTCCAAATAAGGACTTCTGCTGTCTGCAGCCTCAGATCCTCTGGGAAGCCATCCGAGTGCCAGCACACACAGTTGCACAGCCGTGAGGTGCCCCATGAATGTAGCAATTTGCAACCATTCCTATAATAGTTCTTTGTGCTCCTTTACTAAAGAAAGGCAGAGATTTTTTGGATAAGAAAACTCAGCAATTCAGGACTCAGAAACCTCAAAAAAACAAAGGAAAACGGCCCAACTTTGGGAGATCAGACTCTGTGGGCCCTGAAAGGCAGCTCTGAGCATCCAATGGCCGTGACCAAGAAGGCACAGGCTTGGGGTTGAGGAGAGGCTGGTGTCCCATCTCCAAACTTGGGGAACCTTGAAACTTTACCCAACACTTTTTTTTTTCCTAGAGCCACATGAATAAGACATTACCTAACTTTTGTCTGTGTTTTATTTTCTCTTGTCTGTTAATAATGTTTGCCTTTTTAGGCCTTCATAAGAATTGAATTGAATTAGATTAGCTATTGGCTCAATCAGCTCAGGCTGCTGTAACAAAATGCCACAGGCTTGAGGCCTAAACCATATATATGTTTCTTTCTCATAGTTCTATAGCTCATATAGCTGCAGAGTCTAAGACTGGGGGCCGGCACTGTTGGGTTCTGGTGAGGACCCGCTTCCTGACTTGCAGAAAACCACCTTCTCACTAAATCCTGCCATGATACACAGAAAGGCTCTGGTGATTGTTCTTTTAAGGACACGAATATCATCATGGGGTCTCCACCCTCAGAACCTCAGCTAAACCTTATTATCTCCCAAAGCCCTCACCTCCTGATACCATCACAGTAGGGCTTCAGCATATGGATTTGGGGGAGACACAATTAGTCCACAACAGACGCTCATGTCAAGAAAGGGTCTGGCAGTGCTTGGCATGAATAAGTGCCCCCCAAATGGTGGCTGTTAACGTCATCACTCTCCTTTTTTTTTAACATATCAGATTAATATGAAGGTACAAATGATTAGGTTACAATGTTTGCATTTGTTAGGTAAAGTGGCTGTTGTAGGAGGTGTGCCACGAGGCCTTCTATTGTAGCCATCCGGTGGAAGCACACTAATCCTTCTTCTCCCTCCCCCCAACTTGAATTGCATTGAGTTTTTCTCTTGTGTGGGTGTGTATTAGTTTGTTCACTGGCGTCATTGCATTGGATACTTGCTTTTCCATTCCTGTGATACTTTACTAGGAAGAAGGTTCTTCAACTCCATTCAGGTTCATAGAACAGATGTAGAGTCTCCATCTTTTTTAATGGCTGAATAGTATTCCCTGGTATACGTCCACCACAGCTTGTTAATCCCTTCCTGCATTGGTGGGCATTTAGGTTTTTTCCACATCTTGGTGATTATAAATTGAGCTGCAATAAACAATCTAGTGCAGATATCCTTAAGATAAGGTATTATTTTTTCCAGGGTAGATGCCTAGTAATGACATTATCACTGTCCTCTTTACAGGGCCCAGGAAAAAGGGTTTCCTTTGCATCGTGGCTGTAAAGCATTTTCTGCTAAATCTGAGAGGGGATTATGTTTATTGGGTCCTGCGGTGGGACTGCAGTGCAAGGTGCAGTGTTCCTGGAGCCGTTAAGGAAGGAATAAAAGGAGTGGGGGCCGCCTCTAATCAGGACCCAGTGCTTTTATCTGAATGAGAAGCTAGTAATTCTCGTGCTTCACATCTCATAGAACTTAAATGGAACTTCGATATGAGTGAAAGAATCTGATAGCCTCTCCCCCAAAAGAAGAAGAAGACCCTTACATCTTCATTTCCTGAATCTGATTTTATTCCTGTATGTGCTATAAACCAGCCCAAAAAACCCACAAACTTTCTAAATAACAAGAATCCGTAAGAAGTCTGAAAATTACCGACTTATATCTATATTCTCTTTCCCATACTGACTTATGATTTACAGTATCCTAATTTTTATTTGCCTCCTTTTATTATTAATCTAAATGTAAAAACATAGACTTCAGAGTCAGACTCGGAGACACTTTAGCAATTGAGAGCTTGTCAGTTTTTCTGAAACTGCTTGGAAGAAATTTGCTACGTTAAAATAGGAAGCATTAATAATTGGCATGCAGGGCGGCACCTGTGGCTCAGTGAGCAGGGCACCGGTCCCATATACCTAGGGTTGTGGGTTCAAACCTGGCCCTAGCCAAAATGCAACAACAACAAAAATAAATAAAAATGTTTTTTTAAAAAAGAATTGGCATGCAGTGTAAATTTCCTATTTTTATATTTTATTTAATTATATTTAGTACTCAACACATGTGTCAGCCATGGATGGACTCAGTTTGGACTCACAAACGTGATCTTTTTTTCTTCCAGTAGAATATGCAGTTGGTTTGCTGGCAGTTGATCAGACTAAAAGGAGAGGGTAGTTAGTCACCTGGCAGAGCTCCGTCCTGGACTCAGTTTACTTTATCATCTGGGTTTACCACTCCCCTCAGTGCTCTTTGAAAAAGAGACTCTCTGCCGGGTCTCAGTCATCCAAAGGACACGGATAATGCTCCCACCAATTGTCCCACCCCAGTTCTCTTCCCTCTCCCCTCTTGGCACCCAGCACTGTGCATGTGGCTGTGAGGAGAGGACCTGGCCTGCGCTGGAGGGTAGTGGCTGTTTCTCAGGCCTGCTGGACGCTGGGCCAGGGAACCATATGCCTCCAGACCTTTAATGTAGGGGGGCTCCTAGCCAGTTTCCCCAACCTTCAGGGGGCTTCCTGGTCTCTTAAACCAATGTGAGTTATACTTGAAGCACCAAGAAAGTGGGTATCTGATAATGAAAACGTCATTTCAGTTCTATCGAGGAGATTAGTAATCATCTATTTCCTCTGACATCTTTACAAGTTTTACTTTCCTGCCCCCCCCCCATTTTAAAGGAACTAGTACTCACGGTAGATAATTTAGGGATTGAAAAGCCACCAAAAAATAATATTAAAATCACTCACAATTCTGTCACCTGAATGTTTAACATTTCGGTATATACCTCCAGTCCTGAGTTAGTCTGTTTTGTGTTGCCATAGAGCAGTGATTTTCAACTAATGTGCCAAGAAAATTTTTAAAGGTCATTGATTAAATTATTTTCAAAAGATGTTTAAAGCACAGTAAGTATTTTTTACTTTTTTGGGGGGGGAATCAGCATAATTTAAGTATGCCATCAAATGTACTATGAGATTAAAAAAAAAAAGGTTGAAAAACACAGCTATAAAGAAACACCTTAGGCTGGGTAGTTTATAAGGAAAAGAGGTTTATTTGGCTCTCACTTCTGTAGGCTGTCCAAGAAGCATGGCACCAGCATCTGCTTCTGCTGAGGGCTTCAGGGAGCTTCCAACCAGGGCAAGAGTGAAGTGGAAGCAGGAGTGTCACAAGGAGAGAGAAGGAGCCAGAGAGGAAGGAGGAGGTGCCAGGCTCTTCTAAGCAACCAGTGCTCTTGTGACTAATGAAGTGTGAATTCACTTATTACCATGGGGAGGGCAGCAAACCATTCATGAGGGATCCACCCCCATGACTCAAATACTTCCTACCAGTTCCCACCTCCAACTCTGGGGATCACATTTCAACATGAGATTTGGAGGGAACAGACATCCGACCTGTATCAGTGTAATCTACATATATGTATTTCACATATGGTACATATATTAATATTTTAACCATATCAAGATTACAGAATACATGCCATTTGTAATGTACATGTTCCTTTTCGTGTGTTGTGAGCAAGTCCCTGTGTCTTTAAATATTCTTCAAGACCATTGTTATATCTAGAGATCTGTTCCAGTGTGCAACAGTGAGAACTATAATTAATAATACAGTAAGGTATAGCGGTAATTTGTCAAAAGAATGGATTTTAGGGACTCTTACCACAAAATAAAATGAAAGAAAAGGAAAAAAACTATATGATTATGGTAATTTGCTTAACTGTAGTGATCACTTCATTGTGTTATGCATATCAAGATAAGTATTTCAAAACATCATGCTTCATACTTTTAAATATATCCAATAAAAGGGAAAAAATCACTGTCATACCTCCATATCATTTAAGTACTATTACAAAAAGTGCTATGATGAGCATCAGCCATAAATCTGGGCCCACATCTCTGCATTTGTCCTTGAGTAGATGCAGAGGTGGAATTGGTGCCTCAGGACCAATGCCCTGTGTGGGACAGCCTTCACCCTGCAGTGGCACGTGGCTCGCCACACCCACTCGTCCGCCTGGAAGTGCCCACCTCCTAAGCTGTTGCCAACACTACATGCCTTTCTTTTTTTTGAGTCTGTAAATCTCTAAGTGAAAAAAAAAAAAAAAAGGGAGGCGTCTTGTTTTAATAAACAATGGTAATTGTGTTTGTTGACTATTTGTTTATTTCTTTTTATTTTTTTTAATTTTTTTTTTTGTTTGTTTGTTTGTTTTGCGTTTTTTGGCCAGGGCCATGTTTGAACCCGCCACCTCTGGCATATAGGGCCAACACCCTACTCCTTTGAGCCACAGGTGCCACCCTTGTTTACTTTCTTATAAAGAGGACTTTTCTATTGCTTGCAAGATACTTCTCTTATGGGTGTCATTTGTTAGAAAAGTCTTTTTTCCAGTTTATCATTTGCCTTTAAATATGCTAAGGGGTTTCTTTTGATATGTCCTTTAAAAGGTTAAAAGTGTTACCAATCTGTCAGTCTTCTCTAAATTTTTCTTCTTTTGTTTCTGTTTATAAAGACCACTCCCCATTAACACATAGAAACTTATCTTTTTTTTCCTAGTTCTTTATCATTTTTTGCATCTAAAGTTTTAATTCATCTAGCATTTGTTTTGATATGTTGTATGGATTGGCTCTTACTTTTTTCTAATCTCATAATTTTTATGCAGTTGTTTCACCAACATATATCAAATAGCTGGTGATTTCCAAACTGGTTTAAAATGTATTGATTGGGCTTGGCGCCTGTGGCTCAACGGGCTAGGGCGCCAGCCACATACACCTGAGCTGGCGAGTTCGAATCCAGCCCGGGTCGCCAAACAACAATGACCGGTGCAACCAAAAAATGGCCGGGCGTTGTGGCGGACACCGTAGTCCCAGCTACTTGGGAGGTGGAGGCAGGAGACTCGCTCAAGCCCAGGAATTAGAGGTTGCTGTGAGCTGTGATGCCACAGCGCTCTATCCAGGATGACAGCTTGAGGCTCTGTCTCAAAATAAATAAAGAAATAAATAAATAAAATGTATTGATTGTTATAATCTCCTATATTCTTGAATCAATTTCTGAGCTTTCTGTTTCGATCCACTGATCTGTTCATTCCTGTACCAGCACCAAATCACTGTAGTATTTCTGTATTTAGTGCAGACCTACTATTGTTATTCTTCCTTTTCCAAATGTTCGTGGCAGGGTTTTTTTGTCGAGAAGGGCTAGGTAATAAATATTGGTCAGGCATTGTAGACCTTAATAGTTTGTCACTAGTGTTCAACTCTGCCATTCCAGTGCAAAGCAGCCACAGACAATAGTAAACGGGGCCGTATTCTAAGGAAGCCTTGTTTACAAAACAGAGCATGGGTTGGTTTGTCCAGAGCGTCATAGTTTACCATCTCTTGTTTTTGATGAATACATATATATTTTGGGATGAGGTCTTGCTATGTGGCCAGGCAGGACTCAAATTCCTGGGCTCAAGCAATCCCCCTCCCTCAGCCTCCTGAGCAACTAGCTGGGACAATAGGCACCTGCCACTGGGCCTGCCAAAGTTTTGACTTTGTTGTGTCCTTCCATCCTCTTATCACCCTTATAAGAAGCATGTGTATATTTGTATATATATAGTATATTATAAATATATATATAGGGAGAGAAAGGAATTTGTCCTAGATGGTTTGGGAGAAACGTGAGAGGTGTCTGAATAACAGAGGCTTCCCATCACGCAGCACTGAGTATTATTTTATGTCTATCTCACAGTTTTATGGTTTCTCTCATACGGGTCCTGCAATTCCTGGGTGACTTTGGTCCTTACAGTGTTTTTCATTCTAGTTGTCATTATGAATGGGGTCTGTGTCTGGAGTTCCACAACTCCCTGCCTGTTCTGTGGTTTGCTAGAACAGTCACAGGACCTGGGGCTGCAGCTTACAGCCCATCAGCAAAGGAGAAGGACACACCGGCAGGCTCCTGCCTTCACTGTCCCCCACCCAGAACGTGCTCCTGCCTCCAGCGTCACACAGGAACTGTGATTCTACATCGATTTTATAGAACTTTTGTTTCCACTTCTAGCTTTTTGTTTCACTTCTGCGTACTTAGCACGTACTTGGAGAACACGATGAAACCTGGGGCAGCTCTTAGCCAGCAGGCTCTGCCCTGACCTTGGGCCTTGTCACTGTTACAGTCCTGCAATCCAGTCCCTGAGGTGAAGCTCGGGGACAGGCTCTCTCCCCAGATGCCTTTTTGTCGGGCTTCTCCAGTGAATCATCAGGAATGTTCACCTCACTCAGCTCATTCAAATGAAAGACACTCCTCAGTTGAAGTGTGTAGGCAGGAAACCTACTGATTTATGGTGGAAAAAGTCAAGCTGTTCTTAAGACAGGCTTCACTTTACTTGTTGGAGGGACTGGTTCTCTTTGTAGTTGACCTGCTTTACCAAAAAGACTAAAGGAAATAAAGCCACTTTCATAGCTGGGGTTTCATCCCCCTATGACAGGGGAGGCTCCAGCCTCCTTGAGGCTGAGGGGCAGCTAGAATTTTAACTGTTTCTTTTTTTTTTGGTTCCAGTTCTTTTTGTTTGTTTGTTTTGTTTTTATTAAATCATAACTGAAGCATTTATGGGGTTCTTAACTGCATTCTGAGAGCGAGACTCCTAAGTCACGAATGGTACTTTGTTGATAGGCTTAAATTCTATCTGATCCAAGTGACTTGCACAAACCTTTCCAAACTGTTCTGACACAGGTCACAGGAATAAAGCCCAGTGCCAGGGCTCCGAGCCCACCCCAGGATGAGGCCCAGCAGGACGGGGTGGAGCTGCAGCGTCAGGAGAGCCTCTTAACCTTGCCAAGATCCAAACAGGGGCCAACAGAGCTTTCCTTTCCACCTGCTGTCTTCCACTTCCCTCAGGATTAACTTAATCTTTTCAGATTTAGAGGCTACAGATTGCATCATATTCCTCAGGATGCTTCTTGCTCGCCTTTTGGTCATTTCTTGCTGTCCCTTAGCAGCAACTGTCCTGGTTCCCTGCGCGTCTGTTGCAGACTTCCTGGGCCCTTTAATTCATGCTCATGTTTGTAGTTTAGACACATTTGCAGTCTCTTGCCTGGACCAGGCAGAGGTGCACATGGGGTTTAAAGCGTGCTGGGACATCTCCCCTCCCCCACTGTAGGACACAGCAGGGGGTGGACTCTGTGAGGTCTTTAAGGTGGAGGCCTACTCTTGCATTAGAGTAGATTTTCGAAGAATTTTGCAACCCACATTGAGTTTTCTCCATAAATTAGGGCTCCCTTTCTCTCCCTATCATCTTTTTTTTAGCTGGCCACACAGGAAACAGCCATTAATTTTTATATTAGCTCAAGTAAAACATAATTTGGAAGTTAAATCAGCTCTGGGAATATTGTATATATCTGTTTTCAAAACTTCCCTCCTTTTTCCTCTTCATGCCTTCTCTGCACTGGTACACATTAACCCAGACGCCCTGCTTTCTCATTAAACTGAATAATTAAGAAATACTCCAAATATAATGATTAGGATTCAAAGATCTCACCAGCTTACCCAACGTTGACTCGAAATCCTTCCTTCCTTCTTTCCTTCCTTCCTTCCTTCCTTCCTTCCTTCCTTCCTTCCTTCCTTCCTTCCTTCCTTCCTTCCTTCCTTCCTTCTTTCCCTCCTTCCCTCCCTCCCTCCCTCCCTCCCTCCCTCTCTCCCTCCCTCCCTTCCTTCCTTCCTATCCTTCTTTCTTTCTTTCTCTCTCTTTCTTTGTTTTCTTTTCTTCTTTTTTTTTTTATTGACTTGGTTCTCAAATTGTATATGTTCCCACCTGTGAAGACGTGTCCACCTAGTGGTGACTGTCACATGTGACCCCCTTGGTAACATAATGTCACTTGCATCTATTTCAGAGTTCCCTAAAAAGAAGAGGCAGTCGGGAAATGTACAAAGAGAAGAAAACCTTTAATCAGGTAAGCAGAGGTTTTCACTCTAATGTTACATCTCCCAAGGAGGAAGTCATCTCATTTTGAATTTTCTCAAAATGTATTACTTTGCCTTTAAAACATTCAAAGAAATGTTACCTGGCAAAATGTCTGGACTCATTCAAAACCTCCATTTTCTTTCCAAACCCGCAACTTCTCCCTTTGGTTTCTCTCTCACACTGATAAGCCGGTGATTTTTTCAGGAAAGAGAAGAACAAACTGGCTTTGTCTGCAACAGAATGAGGTGTGGTTGAGGGGCCTGGCAGTTCTCATAACTGGTAAAAAGTATTTTGACCTTCCAAGTCATGCACACAGTAAAAGAATATAGCTGCCGAAGTGTGGGGTCATTCATAAGCCATTGTCTTGAGTGTTTTATTACTTAATGTGCAAACTGCCTAATTGGTGTATCTTAAATTGTCCTAATTGAAAGTAAAAGATTCTAGCAGAGAAATGATTGGGGGAAAAAAGCCTACCCCTTTCTATGTACACTGTATGTGCTCTTCAAAATTTTCTTAGCTTTTCTGAAGAGTCGTTTTACTAGGTTCTTTTCTTCTGCTTTTTTTTTTTTTTTTAAATTTTTGCTGTAGTATTAAATGTTGGAGAGAACAAAGGTGTTATTGGGATATCAGCTTACTGAACTCCAGGATAAGTAGTAATTAGAGAGACACAGTAAGTCCGAGTAGCTGAGAGGCTCAAAGCCCTGTCCCTGTGAACTCACTTCTTAAGGATCCCATCTGGTTTCTCCATTCTCCAAACTCACTGATGCCCACAATGTCATTCCAGGAGGGCCAGCCCATGTGAGCAGCAGGAATGCCAATGATTAGCTTTCCTATCCCATCCTCTTTAACCCCCACCCCCACCTCTGAATCCCCTAATCACAGGGAAGTGAAAGTCTGCGGGCCCCTGCTGCTCACACCCTCCAGGGCGGAGAGCCTTTCTGATTTACTGGCTGTTGACCAAGGGAGACCTTGTCCTTCAAAGGGGAATTTCTGCTCCATTGTAAAACAAAGAGCACGGAATTGTATTGGCCTGTGGGTGAAACAGGCCAAGGACTAGAGCTGCTGCTCCTGGGCAGTACCTGGGGGGTGTTGAGCTGCCCCCATAGGCCTGTGGGATTATTGAGAAAGGAGTTTCTATTCAGCAGAATGGTGGACTGGCGCACCTTGAGAACTGCAGGCCTGCGGCCAAAATTCAAAGGAAGCTGGTGCCCCGGCGCAAGGTAGGCACGTGGGCAGACGGCCGCTCCGGCTGCTGGCTAGGTAGCAGACTTGCAAGCCCAAGAATATATACAGAGAGCAATATATTTCTGATGCTTGGCAAGGCCTTTCCTGCTGTTGGTGATGGTGGTGGGTCTGTGTGTCTCCCCTCCACGCCACGCTTGCCTCTCTGCCAGCAACAGCAATCACGTCCTGTGGAAAGTTGGACTTGACCTTCTGCTTTCCCACTGCATTTCTGGAGCTGGTTGATGATCTCTTGAAACCAGAGCTTGATGTCCCTAAGTCTAGGCTTTGGCCTTGACGCCTCCCCTGGAGTCTTGCCAGGGTCTTAAAACATCTGATGTTACAAGATGGGATAAGTATCCAGCCTCCTGCAGCTGAGGCTGTGATCCCCGTCTTACTGGAAGGAACAGGCAGAACTCAGCCTCCCTTGGGGCTCCCTTTCCCATACCCCGGTCCCCACAGGCACAGTGGGCCTGCCCCAGCCTCCCCACAGAGGAAGCCTGGTCCCCTCATTGATACACACTCTCCCGTGGCTTCAAGATTGTCTTTCTTTCAAACACTGCTTTAGTCTCGGTGGCAGGCCTGATTGTGCATGCACGGGTGTTGCGCCGAAATTACAGCATGCTCTGAGCATGTGGTAGATCCCTGGGTGTGCGTATGGCTTCTTTCTTTAAGGAACAAGAAGACTCTCTGGACATTTTATCAATTCCCAGGTAATCTACAAATCAGACACTCGTTAGGGTATGTCATAGAATCTTGGTGCTTTCACATCCCTGAGTTTAGGTTCAAGGCAACAGAGGAGAATTGTTCTACTTACAGACAGACTTGTAGGGGATGGTGGGTAGGGAAGTTTTCTGAAATCAAGGGGATTGGAGGGCTCTCTGGAATCTCCTACCTGCACAAGAAGGACAGATAAGCACTTAAAACTTTTTTCAAAAATCCTGCCTCCCTCCCCCAACTTCTCAGTTCAACCTGTGGGGGGGCCCTGTGGGGAGGGTCCCACAGTCCCTGATCTGGACTCTGATCCAGACTGTGGCTTAAGATGAAGCCTCCTGCACTGTATAGGCAACTCTGCCCCTGCGTCCACCCCTCCCAGCTTTCCCTCCACCACATCACACCCTTACCAGCTGCAAGTTTGCATGAAAGTAGAGTCAGAACACTGCTCACAGTGGGTGGCCCTGCCCACCCTCCGGTCTGGCCGCTTTTAGCCCCAGGCTGGCGGTGAGTAGAGGGTGGAGTAAGTTTTCCTATAGCTGAGAATGACATTGTCTTCAGTGATCTCTGCTGCTGTGGGTCTCTCTGCTTTAGCGGTGGAGATGGGATGATTTAAGCGAATTTAGACATTGACACTCACTGGCTCCCAAACTGACGGAGTTGAGGGTAGGCCCTGTCTTCTAGCCCCAGCGTTTAACTTCCAACCTAATTTATTTACAAAGTGTTTATGTTCTGTCTCCACTGATAATATATTTTAGCTTAATTTAAACTCTGTTCTTTCATGTGAACAACCAAGACCCATGTATGTTTTTTGGATTTCTTGTAAATCTATGTTTGATGAAAATTGAAAGTGTGCTTTTGATTCTCTACTTCTGAAAGTTCTAAGAAGTTGAGGCTTTTTAAAGTAGCATGCCAGGCTCAGCGCCTATGGCTCAACGGGTTAAGGCGCCAGCCACGTACACCTGAGCTGGCGGGTTCGAATCCAGCCCAGGCCTGACAAACAACAATGATGGCTACAACCAAAAAAAATGGCCAGGCATTGTGGCAGGCACCTGTAATCCCAGCTACTTGGGAGACAGAGGCAAGAGACTCGCTTGAGCCCAGGAATTGGAGGTTGCTGTGAGCTGTGATGCCACGGGACTCTATCCAGGGTGACAGCTTGAGGCTCTGTCTCAAAAATAAATAAATAAAATAAAATAAAGTAGCATGTCAATTTGGCATATATAATAGTAGGTGCTTGATAAATATTTAGTGAAAGAATCAATGAACTAATAAATAAGTGTGCATTTCCGTTAGCATTAGGATTAAACACAATATGTATCTTTATAGCCTGTGTAATCTTATGTAGGCAACTTGTTAAAAACCATCATTTCCTCAGCGGTGATGATAACCAGTTTGCTCAGTATTTGAGTAGGGCACATAAACTTACTTTGAGTTAGTCACAGAAATGGTTTTATGTCTGCCTAACCAAAACTAAATCAAATCCTTAATGTGATAAAGTCTTAGAACTCTTGGAGACCAAGTGACACATATATTATTTTCCTAATGCATGAAGAGGGAAAAAACAAAAACAGAGTTACTGGCTCCTTTGTCCAATATTAACTGTGGTTCGGATGTAGAACAAAGTGAATTTCAGAGAGCTAGATTATGGTAATTTATCACATGCAAACCACTTCCCTGTACATTATTTTATTTGACCTTGGCAATGACTTCGTGGTTGGGTGAGCATCGTGCTGTACACGGAAAGAGACAGGCCCCCCAGGGCTCTGTGATGAGCCCAAAGAGAGGACTCCAGGCCGCATGTTTGACCCCAAGTCCAGTGGGACTGCTTTAATCCTTGGCTGGGAGGATGACGACAGGTATGTTGTCTCTCCAAGGGCACCACAGATAGTGCCACAACATGCTTCCCTTGTGGCACTGCTACACCTTAGCCATGGGTCTTTCTGTGAGTCTTCATTGTCACGACATTTTTTCCTCCTTGCATGGAGTTCATGGTAAGAAAGGAGGGGTCAAGGCAGGGTGGGAAGGAAAGCCAGGAGGCCTGGGGGAGGGAGTTCTGTCTCTTTCTACCCCGCCTTGAGTGTGGGACAAGAGTATGGCTGGAAGAGCCATGTTCTCTGAGTGTAAAAGCCGCACCGTGAGTGCAAACGCTGATGTGAAAGGGTTGATTGTCTCTCAGAGGGCTGACTTGTTCCCGAGCACGCTTATCAGGCCTGGAGAGCAGTCTGATGGGTGTCCCTCACCCGAGCCAAGGCTGGCGGGGTCGACTCCTGCACCCTGTGGTTGACAGCTCCTTTGTGTGATAGGCCCGGGATGAAGCTTCCTGGACCTTCTGATCTTCAGTCAAGGAGGAGTGATTAGTGAAGTGGTCATTCTTCCCGTCCCTGAATGGAAACAGCAAAACGTTTTTGAAAGACGAAGAAGGAGAGTTCGTACAGCTCCAAAGCATGGAGATCACCACTGGCAAAGCGGGGTTCACTCCCCAGTTGTCCCCCAAAGTGCCTTTGACCCCAGCCAAGCAGTGTGGGCTGTGAGCAGCAGAGTCGGCTCCAGGGACCCTCCAGAGTCCACTGGTGTCCCCTCTGGTGTCGGATGAGGTTTTAGAACACTTGATTCTTTGCCCAGGGTCTCCTGAGTTTAATTTCCTGTCACGTGACAGTCACTAAACAGAAGGAAACCTTAGCCACGACTCTGACAGCGCTAACGTGCGCTGGCTGGGTGGAAGGCTATGAGCAGCCCGGTAGACAGCCCTCAGAGCTGGGCGCCGACACAGCGAGGACGTCACTTCACGTTCTCATCATCATGTCGTCATTCTTGTGGGAGGTCACATCACATCACATGTCCTGAGAGACCAGGGGGGAGAGGCCGATTCACCTGTCTCACCTTCCTCAGCAAGTCAGGCACAGCCGGGCTCTGATTTGGGGTCACCTGACCCCCCAGCCCACTGTGGATGAGAAAGTGGGTGCAGCAGGGTGGAGGTGACCCCTGAGTCCTTCTTGCCTAAGTCAGAGTCCAGTGAGGGCTTCCAGGTCCTCTGCCCGGTGCTGTGACTCAACCAGACGGATCCACCAAGTGCCAAAGGGCCACGTGCTCTGGGTTCTTAGGTTTCTTCTGATTCCCTCCTTCCTCTCACAGCTCCCGTGATGTTTCAGGTACACGTTCTTTTTTTTTTTTTTTTTTGTAGAGACAGAGTCTCACTTTCCTCCCCTCGGTAGAGTGCCGTGGCGTCACACAGCTCACAGCAACCTCCAAGTCCTGGGCTTAAGCGACTGTCCTGCCTCAGCTCCCGAGCAGCTGGGACTACAGGCGCCCGCCACAGCGCCCGCTATTTTTTTGTTTTGCTGTTCAGCCGAGGCTGGTTTTGAACCCGCCACCCTCGGCATATGGAGCCGGCGCCCGACTCGATGAGCCACAGGCGCCGCCCAGGTGCACGTTCTTTACCAAAGCAGCGTCTGGGGTCCTGGTGCGCTGGGACGGAGCAGCGAGCTTCAGGCCTTCCCCAGCTGCGCCTCCGCCTCTGGCGGCCTCTCTGTCCATGTAGTGAAATGGCAGCGACGGAGAGATGGGTGTTCTGTGTTTGCGTGTGTACTGGGGGCGAGGTGCGAGGGGAGTCGTCGTAACACGAACATGTGGTATTTCCAAATAACGCTCCTCTCGGCTGCTCTCTCCTGGCAGGATGACAGTGCTGATCTCAAGTGCCAACTTCAGTTTGCCAAAGAGGAAGCCTCCCTGATGCGCAAGAAGATGGCCAAGCTGGGCCGGGAGAAGGACGCGCTGGAGCAGGAGCTCCAGAAGTACAAGGCCCTGTACGGCGACGTGGACAGCCCCCTCCCCACGGGGGAAGCGGGCGGGCCCCCCAGCACGCGGGAGGCCGAGCTGAAGCTGCGGCTGAAGCTGGTGGAGGAAGAAGCCAGCATCTTGGGCCGCAAGATCGTGGAGCTGGAGGTGGAGAACCGCGGCCTCAAGGCGGAGATGGAGGACGTGCGGGGCCCGCACGAGCAGCGGGAGGGCCCGGGCCGGGACCACCCGCCCAGCATCCCTACCTCCCCCTTCGGAGACTCGGTGGAGTCGTCCGCGGAGCTCCGCCGCCACCTGCAGTTCGTGGAGGAGGAGGCGGAGCTGCTCCGCAGGTCCATATCGGAGATGGAGGACCACAACCGGCAGCTGACGCATGAGCTGAGCAAGTTCAAGTTTGAGCCTCGCCAGGAGCCCGGGTGGCCTGCGGAGAGCGCGGGCAAGGGCGCTGGGACGGGGACGCCCCTGCAGGAGGAGCTGAAATCGGCCCGGCTGCAGATCAGCGAGCTGAGCGGGAAGGTGCTGACGCTGCAGCACGAGAACCGGGTGCTGCTGTCCAACGTCCAGCGCTGCGACCTGGCCATGCACGGGGGGCCTCGCGCCACGAGCCCGCGGGACAGCGACGCGGAGAGCGACGCGGGCAAGAAGGAGAGCGACGGCGAGGACGGCCGCCCGCCGCAGCCCCGGAGGGAGGGCCCGGTGGGCGGCGAGAGCGACTCCGAGGAGACCTGCGAGAAGACGTCGGGCTTCGGCAGCGGGAAGCCGTCGGAGGCCGGCGAGCAGGGCCGGGCCGAGCTCCTGCGGGCCCGGGAGGACGCCGAGTGCCTGGCGGCGGTGAAGCACGAGGCGCAGCGGCTGGAGCGCACCGTGGAGCGGCTGCTCGCGGACACCGAGGGCTTCCTGCGCGACGCGGGGGCTGCGCTGGAACCGGGCGTCCCGGGCGACGGCGCCGGGCAGGAGCCGCACCTGCTGGGGCCGGTCAGCACCAAGGTGAAGGCTTTCCGGACGGAGCTGCAGGCCTTCCTGGAGCAGGTGAACCGGCTGGGGGCCGGGCTGTCCCCGGGGCCCCACCTCACCGAGTCCTCCAGCTTCCTCTCCACCGTGACCTCCGTGTCCCGGGACTCCCCCGTCGGGAACCTGGGGAAGGAGCTGGGCGCAGACCTGCAGGTAAGGGGGCTCCTGGCCTCGCCTCCCTGCTCCGCCCTGCTCTTCTTGCTGCTGGCCGGCCTTGCTGCGCTCGGGCTCACGCTGCTCACGGCTGCTTGGTTGTGACTCCAGCCCTGCATTGTACTAAAGCCTCGAGGGTCGAGCAGATCCTGTCTGTCGGTTGGGTTCCCTTCTTGTTTCTTTTACGTTTTCTCTCGCTTCCTTGTTTCTTGTTCCTCTTCCCTCTCGCTGGCCCCGGCACTGCGGCGCAGAGATCTCTCAGACACGCCGAGCCCAGGGCAGGCTCCGGGGCTCGTCCTGGCGGGCCTGCTCCACTGCCCGGTGAAGAAGCGATGAGGAGCTTGAGACCAAGTACAAACTCCTGTCTCAGTCAGGATAATTAGCAGACTCGCTAACGAGCCAGCGAATCGCTACCTGGGTTCGTACCGAGGGACACGGTGCGGTCCGAGGCCCTAGGCGGCCTGGGCCCAGCGGGCTGACGGACAGGCCCCGGGGGCGAGGAGCCGGTTCTGAGAGGAGGATGCGTCCAGGGAGTCTCGCTGCCGGCTGCTCCAGCCGTTTCCCCACAGAGGGTGCGGCCGGGTGGAGTGGCCTCGCGGGGGTGCATGGCCCAGCTGCCGCCCGGATTGTGGCTTTTGCTGCTCGACCCACAAGTAAGGAAGAAGGAGCCTTGTCCTCTGCCCCCTCATGGGTAGTGTGCTTGCACTTGAGTTCGGGGTTCACGCACCCCGATCGCATGTGACCAGTGTCTTGCACTCTGCCCTGTGTGCTTTCCAGACGTGTCCGCCGACCCTTCGGCCACCCTCATGTCCTCCGTCTCTTACGCCCTGTCTCTCAGTGGCCATTTCTGGTCAACATGTTCCTTCCTCGGGTGCTACTTTTAGTTGTGTATCCCTTACCCTCATTTTGTTTCTTTATCCTCCCTTCCTGCCCTTTTGCCCTTTGTTTTATGTTTTCAATAATAATAATAATAATAATAAAACCCCCAATCCCTCCCATGCACCTCACAGTTCAGGCTGAGAGAGCAGCTGGAGTGGCAGCTTGGCCCGGCCCGGGGGGACGAGCAGGACAGTCTGCGTCTTCAAGCTGCGAGGGAGCTGCACCGTCGTGCCGATGGGGACTCTGGGAATCACGGGCCTGGAGGCCAGAGCTGCTTCAGCCTGGAGGTCAGTGTGCTCCCCTCCCCCTGGTGCTGTGTGACTGGCCGTGTGCAGTGTCCCATCTGAGACGCGGCCCTGAGGGAACGTGGCAGGGGGATGTGGAACTTACCTGGCGTCACAACCCATCGCATGGAACTGGAGGGTGTGCATAGTTGCATGTGGGCAAACTGCCACACTTGCCTGTCGGACAGGAGTGATAGTCACGGCCAGCACTGTTTCCCAGGTCCTGGGGACACCTGGAGGTAGGATCACTAGGGAGTGTGCAGTGGCTTCTTGTCCAAAAGTAGAGAAAGTAGGGAGGGAAACCAGGCATCATCTTTCCTAGCTTGGAGGGCTCTCCTTAGGGTTTCCTCTCTGAGTTCATCATTGCCTCCCGCGAGCCTCCCGCGAGCCTCCCGTGATCTCGTATGACACTGTTCTGGACTGTGGGCAGAACCGGGAGGTTTACTCCCAACTTCAGCGGCCTCTGACTGCCCTGACTGTTGTGTCTGCCGCAGTCTCTGTTGCCATGGTGACCCGTGTACCCAGAACTGCAGCCCCCACAGGGACCTGCACGGTTGAAGTGCTCGTGTCAGCCACAAGGCATCCTTACAGGACAGAAAGAGGGGTGCTCCGAGGGAGGACATCCTGCTGCTGCCCCTACTGTTCAAGGGCTAGAGCGATGTATTCTTCATTAGAGAAGAAGAGTGACTCCTCCAAGATGCTGGCCAAGTTTCTCAACTTCTCGGTCCCCGGGGGGATGTTAGCACCGAGGCCTGGGAGGGGAGGGGACTGCAGGAGCTGAGAGCAGAGAGGGTGCAGGTTGTCAAAAGGGTGGAGTGGAGCTGGAGCTGCTGTGACGCGGATGGTCCCTGCCCGTTGTCAGAGACGGGCAGCAGGGCTGCGGTCTTACCCAGAGGAGTTCAAGTGTCTCCAGTGTGAGGCCCCTTCCCATTGCCCTGCAGGGCAGCGTGTCACATCTGTACCCCTATGACTGGGCACACACCAACAGGACCACCACCTCAGCAAGGCTGAAATAGAACAAACACTGTCTTTGGACACGGAGTCAGATATGTGTTACAGTGTGTCAAGTTCGGCATGTTTTTCCAAAATCACAGAGGAGACGTCTCGAGGTTTTATCCCCAACATAGCACAGAGCAGACCAGTATTTGCAGAATTTCCATCCCCCCTCCGGATGCAGTGAGGCAGTGCCGTAGGACTCTCGACCTTCCTGGGAGGCACCTTGGTTGGCCCCAGCTCCGCTTGGTCTTCCGCTGAGAATGCTGCTTGCAAGGGCATTAGCAAGCTCACCACGCTGCGTCTCCACGGCCTGAGTGATCCATTTCCAGGGTGGCACCCTCTGAAGGCACACCTCCCAGCCTTCAGATGACACTGCTCTGCTAGGATAGTTCTAACAGGGATGCTGTCCTGCCTGCCCTGGCATCGACCTGGCCAGGGCACTAAGGCCCTGGGCTCTAGCCCAGCTGTGTCCCTCAGTGGCTTGATTTCGCAGGCAAGTCTCTGAGCCTGTTTTCTCATCCGTTAAATGGGAGTGACAGGACTGCCCTTCCTGCCGCAGGGCGCTGTAAGTGGATGATTCTCAGAGTAAAGGCGCTGTTAGTGAGAAAATACCTTAAAAAGTGCCACGTGCTGCATCCGTATGAGGCATGACGAATAATGGGAGAACTGCAGGAAGGAAGGCTGCAGAGCTTCCCCAGACGTGCTTCCACCCCCTGGAGCCCTTCCTTGTTTGCCACTGGCAGTTTTCCAGAACCACAACTCTGGTTGCGCAGGGCAGCTGTCTTCCCTTTGATGGCCTATTTTATAAGAACCGTGTCTCCCTTCCAGGGGCTCCATCGTTCAAAACGTGTCACATAGCACCTTGTTTCGTTAAACTTAGTGTCAGAGAGCTCGTCTCCTCCCAGACTCTTCCCAGGTCCTTGTTGTTAACTAGAGCACTGACAAATCACGACAGCATGAATGCACCACACGGCGTCAGGGAGGGCCAGTGACCTTGGGAGAGAAATACTTAGTTGAACCAAACTGAATATTGAGGGACAGTAAACCTCTCATAAGAAGATAGTTGGGGCCCCATGGCAGTAAAGAATCACAGAACAATGACAGCTCAGGAGGGAATGGCCAGTCCTCAGACGTGTGTCCCCGTTCTGGGAATGAGAGGGACGAGGCCTGAGGAATGAAGCGGCTTGCTAGTCAGCCCCGCAGCGTGGCTGGTGGCAGAACTGGAACCTGCTTCAGTCCTTGCTGCCCGCCCGTGTCCCATGCGGGCCAGGACCCCACCGCAGCAGGGAGTGCCCTGTGCTGACCCACGACTGTCCGCTGTGTGTTCCTAAACACTAAACATCACACGGGTGACTCGTTATACGGCCAGCCGTCTTGCCATGGTTCTTTCAAACATGTGTCCAATTTTCTTTAATTTTGTATATTTTAACAAGAAAGTAAGTTAAAAGGAACTCAATAGCAAAAGGCTAGATCTGGGGAGCACCATTTCCTAGTGGGGCAACTAGTGTTATCGGGAGTTAAACATCTTTGTTCTGATGTTTTTATTCACAAAAGCATTTCACACAGATGAGAAAACTCAGTGATGCTGCAAACATTCTACTCCAAATTAAAACAACAACAAAAATAAACCCTTCTGGAGCCACTGTGATACCTCCATTAGAGGAGATGCTTGTGGAGCCCGGGTCAGAGGGTGCCCGGTCCCTGGTGTGAATGTCACTCTGACAACCTCATTGGTTTGGCCTCTGAATATTACACTGTGTTAAAGAATTACACAATGGGGCGGTGCCTGTGGCTCATCGAGTAGGGTCCTGGCCCCATATACCGAAGGTGGCGGGTTCAAACCCAGCCTTGGCCAAACTGCAAAACAGAAAAATAGCCGGGCTTTGCGGTGGGCACCTGTGGTCCCAGCTACTTGGGAGGCTGAGGCAAGAGAATCACCTAAGCCCAGGAGTTGGAGGTTGCTGTGAGCTGTGATGCTGCGGCACTCTACTGAGGGCGATAAAGTGAGACTCTGTCTTTACAAAAAGAAGAAAAAGAATTACACAATGGACAATTCTGGGGAGCAGAACTCTTGAAAGTCTGAACATCCCTGAACTTGGTTAGCAGCTGCTTTCCTCTGAGGCTGTGCTGGAAACAGCACACAAAGCTCCCTAAGGCAGCACGGCCCCGGCTGCTCCATGTTGAAGACTCATGCAGCCCCCGCTGGGTACCCGGGGCAAAGACAAACATACACACTGCCAAGGACGGAGCGGACGTACGCTGGCACTCTGCTCCTTCTTACGTTGTCCTTTAAATTAGCACTGGCTGTGTCCTCGGGCCAGCCACTGCTGCACATGGGCGACTCCCCTTGAGCTCTGTGCCTGTAGCTCCCTATAGGTCATAGGACACCTGGTGTCAGAGGCATCAAAGAAGAAACAGCTTTCTGAATTTAGGCAGAAGTTTTTAAGAAGGATGGATTTCTCAAGCTGCATTTATAAAATGCCTCTGTGGGGGTTTTTTGTTTGTTTTGTTTGGGGTTGGTTTTTTTTTTTCCTTCACGGATTTTTATTTGGGGCAAGGGAAAAGAAAATAAGTTGTTATTTTGGAAGATTGGAGTAATTTAGCTAGGTTAAAACTGTGGCCACTAGTAGCAGTAAAAACAAGAAGAGGAAAAGAAGTGTGTTCTTATGCATCACCTATTTCCAGCAGACAGCAGAGCGATGCAGTGTAGGAGGCCTGATACTCAGATGCCACCCTTGGCTGAACCTGTGACAGGAATGGCATCTCTGCCACAGCCAGCTCAAACTGCAGTCAGAACTCACTAACGCCCACTAACTCATTAAGGCAATCAAACAAAAATTAAGTGCCAATCAACCCCCAGACTTGAAAAGGACAAATATTCCTTTTGCCTACTCATCTCAGTAGGTACTAGCCAGGTACTGGATTCTTCTCTGACTTTGCTCCCCGGGATTCCCATAAAATCTGCAGAGAGATTTGCTTCCTGAGGAAAGAGCAGCCTGTGGGGTATAGTTTGGAATGTGCTGGGCACCTTAAAAATAGTTCTGAATGACAAGTAGCTCATCCTGGGCACTGGTTAGATTTCATGTGTAAATGAGACCAAACCCGGCCCAGAGGATTGAGTTTCTGCGTCAGAAATCTCGGGCTCTTCTGCTTAGCGCTTCCTCTTATCCTTTAACCAAAGGCGTACACAAAGCGTTTACGATCCCTCATGCTTCAGCCATGAAATACCAACTGCTATAAAATTACATGGGGGCGTGTGCCAAGTATTTGTACACGCGTTGCCCTCGTAGGCCACTTTTGAAAGAAGTGGTAGCCAAACTTGTCAGGACAAAAATGGAACTCATGGGAATGGGGGTTGCATAGGGTCCTACTGTGTAAGCTACACAGCGAGACAGTCTAGTGACGGCAAGGAAAAGCATTCTTTCTGTTGTTTATTGAAATAGTGAAATGATCTGAAGTGTGGAAGGTCATTTATAAGCCTTTCTCTGAAGACGTTCAGGAAATTAGCAGTGTGAATCAACGTGGGTGGGACGCAGCCCCAGAACACTGACATGGGGTAGGGTGGGTGTGATGTTGAGTCTCAGCAGCCTCAGAAACAAGTGAGGATGGCATTCATTTAAATAAATTGTCTTAGTAGGGAGCTCAAGATGCATTTGTTTGATATATAATCAGAATCTTAGGGAAGTGAGCAAAGGATGGTTTTTGGAATCAAATCTTTGGGGAGCAGATGATAAGGGGAAGTCTTTATTTTTCTAGAGGAAATCTATGTGTCATGTGAACACTTTCTCCGAATGTATGTGATTGTATGTAGTTGTGTGGCAGTAGAATTAATTCTGGACTGAAACTTCTGTCATAGCATGTTTGTATTTTATTCTCTGTAACACTGGAGTGACAGTGGCGTCCCGGCTAGGAACAGTTGTCTGTGGGAGTTTTAATATTCCATTAGCAAAAACAGATGATAAAGGAGAAGGAAACTTCTACCAGAGCAGGTGGCAGCAGCGTACACAGGAGGTACTACAGTCATCTTAGGTAAATCAGATGTCCCAAGTGAACATCTTTATAGAACCTTGAGGGATTTTTTCTGTGTCCCTTCAAAGGTATGGTTCAGACAGAAGAGCATGTTTTGAATCAAACAATGCTAAAGTAGGAGGCTTGTCTACAGGAGAAACTCCACAGCTGACCATCTCCCTACCCTGACCACCTCCTTAAGTTGACCCAGTTTTCATAGATGGGATTTGCACCCCGTGTATGTGTCAGTACAGCAGGCCTAGTTCCTTATGTTGACCACCTCTGTATGTTGACCCGTTTGTTACAGTCCCTTGGGGGGTCAACTTACAGAGGGTCTACTGTATTTAAAATGGTTTCTATATTATTAAGACTAAAACCAAAGTAAATGGTTCAATGTAGTATATAGAAACTAAATAGATCTTTGCTTTTCTTAAATGACAGGCTTGATTAGGATGTCTCTTTTAACATCCAGTAATGTAAAACTTTTGGCTAACACCTAACACGTTACAATAGAAATTTTGCATTCTGAATGTATAAAGTAATATAAAATTAGGTAGTGAAACTGGCAGCAGGGCAGCCTAAGTGACCTGCAGATACCCTGTATGGAGCTCCTGAGGGCCTGGCAGAAGCCCCTGTGGGCAGGGCTGGCTGCTGCACTTACTGCCTTATCCCTAGTGCTTTGGGGCCTGCTTAGTACTGTAAGTACTGAGTAAATACTTATTGAACAAAATGCTGCAGAAAATGTAAAGCACCCTTTAAACTTTTTAGATGAATTCTCAAGAAAGTTAGGGAAATCTTAAAGGGTTGGAATTGATTTCAGAATTGAAGACCAGAGCACTATGGGAAGCCTTTAGGCTGGTAGATGAGGGGTGGTGGCTGGAGTTGGAAGCCAGGAGCTCTGGGTTGCAGTTGCTCCAGGGGACTAGGAGACAAGGCCAGGAAGTAACAAACAGGAGGGACTTCTGCCTGCTGGGCCCAGGGCGGAGAAGGGGTCCACCGGTGTGGCCCCCAGGCCGAGAGAAGGACTGCAGCCAGCCCTCACCCGGGATCAGGCTTGGAGTTGGTGTTACCCATTGGGTCCAGGCCCCAAGGAAAGGATTTATGTTAAGTGCTTCACAAAACAACCTGGAGGCACATTCTCCACCCATCACAAACTCACAACACACAACTTCAAACACAAGCCAGAAACAGGATTCCCCTCTAAGATCATCAGACGATGGGATGTGTGAAAGATGCATGTTAAAGATTGCTGAAGGCAGGCAAACGTGAACAGAGTCACCATCGTAAAAGACCGGGCACATTTAGACAATAATAGAGCCAGCGGGCAGGAAGGACTAGTCACTGCAGTAAATTCTCAAGTGGAGAACTGCCTCTTTTCAAAAAGAACCCAAATACTGCCTAATACATATACGAGACTATGATAGTAATCTCTTACTAGCAAACCAAAAATTCCCATAAAGTAGGCTAAGTGTCCATCTCTGGCTTTCAAATTTTATGCTGAAGTTGGCTCTGATGCTCTGTCTCCATTCTGCTTCACCCCTGCGTCCCTCCTCCCCACCCTCCACCACCCTCCCCTCCTCTTCTCCCTCTCTCCCTGTGCTACGGGAAGTGCTCTGCTCTGTAATTTTCTGCATTTCCTGTTTTAAAGGTCTTCACTCACGACAGCACAGATTAGGGGAGCAAACAATGTCCTCCGAGCAGTAATAGATTCATTGTAAAAGGAATCAGAATGAAGCCATGAAGTGACAGATTTTTATTGCAACAATTCACTTGAATTCCCAGTTTTATGAATCACCTATCTTCAAGTAGCATAAACCAGCGGATATAATGACACACTTAAAATTTTAGCCATGTCTGGAATTCTTAGTCTAATTGTGTTTCCATCTCTAAGTCTAATTGTATTTCCATCTCTAAAGAACACATTTTATTTCAAGAATAGTGACTCTGATTCTTCCTGCCATTATCATTTGGACATAAAAGGTAGAGTGTATTAAAAAAAAAAAATCATAATGCAGACTCAGTTCAAGTCTCTGGTGACATTTGCTGAAGCTACAGGTCTCTGCAAATTAAAGGGCCCCTCCCCCTGCCCTGAGCATCCAGGGTCAGACTGTGGATAAAAAGAGACACCCTCTCAGTTGAACAGGAAAAAAACTAATAAGAAAGCACATAACAAAATTAATTATGCAACTCAGAGCCTGCATGACTCGGAGAATCTAAGAGGCTTACCCTCGGTCCTAACTGCTGAGCTCTCACCACTCCCAGTGTGTGTCCGAAGTCTAGAAGCTGCTGTGGTAATAAGGACACTCTGGTGCCCCAGCTTCCGTCCCTCGGCCTGGTTTCTGGTTCTGTTTTGCTGGTGATTGAAGTTCAAGGGCTAGGCACCCATTTGCCCACCTTGCCTCCTGGGTGAGACGCAGGGCAGAGAGCTGCCCTGGAGCCCAGGCGCGGGGAAGGCCCAGGGGAGTTGGCGCTGTCACTCCACTGTTGCAGACCCCATGTCACTCCGTGTGTGTCCCCAGCTTGTGAGATGTCTGTCCTGCGTTGTCACCTCAGGTGGAGGTCTTGTTTCCACTAAACCCCTTCCTTTATCCCACTGATCAGCTCAGGGGCCCCCCTGTTTTACCTGAGCAGAGCGTATCAATAGAGGAGCTCCAGGCTCAGCTCGCACAGGCGGCCAGACTGCACCAGGAGGAGACAGAGACATTTACAAACAAGATCCGCAAGGTAAATATTCAACAAAGATCTCAGCACCACTGCTTCTCGGACGGCACAGCCCCTAGGGAGAAATGCCAAGACGTGTTTTCAAAGGCCGTGTCTGGCACGTGCAGGCTTCTCACGGGCACGTACATGGAAAGGGCGCCCCTTGGAGCTGCCCCTCGCAGGTGCCCCGTAAAGTTGCCGTCTCCCTGTCTGCTCCGAGCCAGGCTCTAGGACTTACGTTGGGGTCTCAGAAGGTGTCCTTGTATCTGATCTGAGCATTCCTGCTGTGCTTTAACACAGGGTCCAAATGTGACTGGGCAGAAAAGCGTGTCACCTTTGTCAACGTGACACCCAGTGTAACATCAGTGGCTCACCCTAAAATACTGTTTTCAAAAAGCGGCCACTGCCTCAGCTGTAGCTGATTTTTATGAGTTTAGAATAACCCGTTAACTGGCTAATTGCCCTGTATCCACCAGATCTTTTCTCAGAGCCCCCGGAAGAGGGATTCACAGATGCAGGTGCTTGTTGCCCCAGGCCTCCCTGAGGACGGTCCAGTCCCTGCCACCCAAATCTAATTAAGCTCTAAGTAGATACTGAGGTTCAGAATTGGCTATAGCTGCTCTTTGCCCCTTGTATTTGTTCTTGAAAGACGTTGGTGTCTTTAAAACCAAACCAAACAAAGCAGTTGATCTTGAGTAGGGCACCTCAGTGTTTTAAAATGCATATTCTGTGCAATTAAGGTCCTGAGTGTATCCAAGACTGACTCTGGCGAGGAATGTGTGCTGCACATAAGCCCCCAGGTCAGCCGCGGCCAGGTGATCTAAATGGGTCACAAACTGATTAAGGGAGCGCCTTCTGCACCTTGCACCTTAGAGAAGGCAGAGTTCAATGCCAAGGTGTAACTATTTTCTGCCAGCCTTTCTACCAGTAGGTGCAGACCTCTTTCTAAATGTTTGGTTTAGCGTTTCACATATCATTATCAAAGGAAAACAATTTCATATTACTTGAATGATAAACTAACAAATTTTTAAAAAAAATTTTTTTTGAATTGTACCAAAAATTGTTTGAAAAGTGATCATCTCCCTTGGGGAGGGTCCCAGGTGTTTCTAGTACTCAGATTTATAGTAAGGGAGTATGTTGAGGTTTTGGAGGAAATGTGTCCTTCAGGCCTGTTCAGAAGGGAAAAGAAGGTGTCCATTAACGAAGGAGGGCAAAGGACTGAGCTCTGAGACTCGGGAGCAAGGGAAACATTGGATCAGGAGAGGCAGAAAGAAAGGCCAGGAGGAGGGGTCGGAGAGTCAGGGAGGAGACTTTCCCAGAGGGTCGGGCGGGGTGCTCCAGATGGAAGGCCCTGGAACAGCCATGCCCGGGTGTGGCACCAGATCTCAGGCAGCTTCTGTCCACAGCAGCACTCGGTAGGAGCTGGAATAACCTTCATGCTGCCCCTGAGGAGACCTTCCCAGTGAGGGTCAGTTGGCTTAAACATGCAAAAGAAAATAAAATTTTAGGACTCTCAGTTTATGATGTCAGAGGAGAAACCAAGTCCTAGAGACTAAGTCGGGGAACATGTTTGCAATTTTGTTTCTCAGATTATAGATTAACTCTCTTCCTCATTATTCTTGTTTTAGAAAGTAGAGACCAGACCCTCCCCTCCCACCCCCTGCTTTTAATAACTGATCTTTGTTTTGGATTAACTGCCTCCTTTGTTGGACTGTCCCAACTCAGATCAGATGGTGCAAAGGACCCCACGACTATTACATCTCCAGTGTGAAATGTGAACTAAACCTAAATATACCTTTCTCCCCCAAAAGGAGCATCTGGGCTAATCAGTACGAAACTGCAGGCGCTGAGTGTTCCCACTGGTGTTTCCTTGAGTCCACGGGGGAGAACCAGTGGTGGGGCCCTGAGGGGTGCTGAGACGGTGAACAGAATCACCCCTTATTCTGTTGCTTCAGCTCAGAGTACAGCAAAGGTCAGGCAATGGCAGAGGGGCTTCTGACTGGTCCCGGTCTGCAGCATGTGGCCTCAGGCAGCCACAGCCCCATTCCCAAGGTTTCAGAGATTTAATTTTTCCTTTAATTAACCTTTAAGAGAAAAAAAACCCTGCCTTGGTCCTTGGCATAGAAAAGCGTGTTAAATTAGAAGAGGACAACTGGTAACCATAGGCTGGCAGTTGAACCCTTTCATTTTGGTCTTTGGAACACAAGGCTGAACCTTGTATCACTTTAGCTACTGTAGATATTAGTCCCTTGCCCTTTTCTGCAAAATAAGATTTTATTCACCCTTTTGCGTGGTTAGTTGTTTGTTGGAGGAATGCCTATACCCTTGGTGTCTAAATCATAGGAACTTAGTGTAGAGATGGGAGACATTCTTTTCCAGCAATGCTTTTCCTTCCCTAAGAGATACCCAATATCTAGGAGGAATGTTAAGTCTTCAGAGTGGAAACAGATTATCAGACCTACTTTCTGTTTGCTCATCATGTGTGCAGGCGGGGCTGGCCTAGCCTGCCCTGCTTCCCATCAGTAGGTGTGGGGAGCCAGGGCCTCAGGAAGTAAAGGGGAAGGATTTCCACGTTTTCTCTTTACAATCGTAATGTGCATTTATGAGTGCTGGGTCCACATACAGAGAAAACAGAATCTGGTAAATGGGGCTCAAGTCGGCTGTTTCCTAAAGGATTCTTAGAAACATCTAAACACACCATGAGAGACATGACAAGGAAAAGTGATCACAGTCCCTTACTTTGAAATGGCATGCACTTTCATAAAGAGTGAATATTTGCAAACGTGCTGAGGTTCCACATCCCGCATGCAACATGGATAGATTGAATGGCAGTTTGCTGGGACTCGCGGTTTGGTCTGGGGGGCGGATTGGAAGATCTGCTTGTCACGTTTCTCTTTCATTTCACTCGAGATGGAGGAGGAGCACCTCTATGCCCTGAGGTGGAAGGAGCTGGAGGTGCACAGCCTGGCTCTGCAGAGCACCCTGCAGGAGCGGACCTGGAGCGACGAGAAGAACCTGCTGCAGCAGGAGCTCAGGTCGCTGAAGCAGAACATCTTCCTCTTCTACGTCAAACTCCGGTGGCTGCTGAAACACTGGCGGCAGGGGAAGCAGATGGAGGAGGAAGGCGAGGAGGGGACCGAGGTGACTGCGCCTGTGCCGTTCATCACATGTGCATGTTTTCGTCTTGACCCCCAAGCCCTGCTGTTCCCACACTTGCTCTATACACAAAGCCGGGCCCTGTTATTTTAAATTATTTTGTGTCAGTTTCAGTCTAAGCAATAGAAATGTAATGGGTTGTCCAGTTATACAGGAAAGCAAGAAATCCTTGCTGTGTCTTGGCCTAGTTTCCGGAGTGCTGGTCTGTGCCCCAAAGTCCTCACCCTGAGGCCCCTATCTCCGCATCCCCTTGCTGGTTTGGAGAAGCGGCTTCTGAAACGTCTGCTCTCCCCCCCATTCCGTTTGGTTCCTGTGCACAGCCGATTCTGCCCACAGGTTTAGAAGGGTCTCTTACTTTGTCACCTCTGGAATTTGCATTTGTTCTTCTATTTAACCTCTCTATGCCCAGATTTGTAACATGAACAGAACAGTTATTTGCTTTCTGGTTGATTTTTATTGAAGGCAGGGTGACTGGCTCCACTGGCCTTCCCTGAGGGGCCTGGGCGGCAGCTCCTGGTGTGTGGAGTCTTCCGGCCCCACACCCCTGGCCGTGTGGGCAGCTGCTTCAGGCACTGTGAATACTGGGTTTCTCTTTAGCTCCCCAAAGATCTTTTGCCTGCTTTCACCCTAGTGAACCATGTGTGTAATTTTAAGTTCCCATCCTAGGAATGGGAAGGTACAGTGATTCTCTTTCCTCAGGGTGAGAAAGTCTTCAAAAATTAATTCAACCAGCTTCCAAGTATCCGTGACATACAAGAGCCTGGAAGGGGTTGCCAAGTTTCTGGCTGATTAGTACTCTGGAGTTCTTCCTCTTCCAATTTATAAAACCATAGCTATAAGCTGTAACAATAGTTTACAACTAGTAAAAAAATTTCTCATTAATCTTTTCTGATAAACTAAGTGCCTGCCCTGTGCTACTTAAATGGGGCAGTGGCCAATGAATGAAATGGCCAAAATGAGCGTTTCAGGGAAAAGACTGAAAAGTACAGGACTTGGTCATCCATAAAGTAGATAATTATCCACAAATAATCAAAGTTAGGCTGTCCAGCAGAAGTGTTTGGGTGAAGCTGTGATCATCGTTTCCTCCTTGTTTCAGGGAGAGCACCCAGAGACCCTCCCCAGGACCAGTGAGTTCGGAGGGCAGGGGGGACACCAGGCAGATGGCACAGACCAGGACGACGGCGATGGGGGCTGTGGCTTCCCTGCGGGGGAGCATTCCCCACACTCCCCAGTGCACA
Source organism: Arctocebus calabarensis (assembly GCA_963573935.1). Classification (NCBI taxonomy): domain Eukaryota; kingdom Metazoa; phylum Chordata; class Mammalia; order Primates; family Lorisidae; genus Arctocebus; species Arctocebus calabarensis. The sequence continues at coordinate 9,241 of CAUYON010143530.1, read as the reverse complement.
CTGGAGACCACAGCTCGCGCCTGCAGGTGGGGGATGGGGGACAGCTCCACAGGCAGGTGGGTGCCCAGACGCCAATTGTCTACCCCTAACCCTAACCCTTCTTCACCTGGGAGAAGAGACACAAGCTGTGTTTTTGTCATCTTGTTTCAAGTGTTCGATTCCAGGTAGCAGAACCCCCCATCCTGGCTGTGGCCACCTATTGCCATTTATTTATACTGTTGGATTTTTGCTAGCAATCATCCCATCAAGCCGTTTCTTTGGTTGACCCGTATAGAGGAGGACCACATTAACATCAGAGCACTTGTGTAGGGGGGAATTTACCTCAGAAGGAATGCTGTCAGCAACATCGTGAATTTGGCAACATAACATATAAGGAGAAAAGAATAAGTATTTTCTTGAAATCCTCAAACACGTATGAAGTGTCTCTGGTTCTCTTTGGCCCCCTTACAACATAATCCCTCAAAGAACAAATTAAAGTGTGCACAGAGGTTGGACTTCGGTGTTAGCAAGTAGTTCTTAGTGCTGCCAAGCACCAGAGAGGTAGACCCTGCTTAATAAACGGAAGATACTATTGATAACATCCCAGTTTGCTGCAGTTTTTACAAAATGGCAGCTATGGAGGATTTGGAGTGTTGAGCTCTTTAGAGGGACCTTGTCAAAGCTTTCTCACTCAGAGGCTTCCAGGTCCCTGCTGACCCCCTTTTGCTCTCAGAGGGCTCCTGCGGCCCCCTACCCCCTGCCCAGGGAGGCCTACTTTCTGGGCTGCAAGAGCAGGGCTGGGTGGACACGGCACACAAGTGTCTGGGTGTGGCTTCAGCCGCTCAACCACAGACATTTCGGGGCGCTCCCTCTGCACGGCCCCGCAGCTGCTGCTCCTAGCCGCCCGCGTCCAGCGGGAGAGGGTTGGCATCTGAGCGCTGGCTCTGAGCCACATGGAGTTAAGCGGGAGGCTCTGAGCTCAGGCTAGGGGGGGTTCTCTCCCACCCCATTCCCTGCCTTTCTCTCTACAGAAGCCAGATTGTCATCTCTAAACAGCTGCTTTCTGTGGACACTCACCCACCGTTCATTTTCCCTGAACAATATGACTCAGGAAGGAGATTAGACTTGCAGAGGAACTTTACTCAGTCCTCAGGAAGTGTGTCACCATGCCAGGGGCCATGAGGGACTTCAGGTCATGGACTAGGTTTTCCAGCAGAAACTAAAAAGTTACTTCACAAAAAAATGCTTTAAAATCTACCAATTTTATGATTTCAAAAAGAGACGTCAGTCCTGTGACGTTTCTGTGCTTAACTCAAGTCGTGTTCTGATGGCCACTTCGCCACAAACCTGTGGCGTCTAAGAAAGCACGTTGGGTGTTTCCCACGCATGGACAAGGGGAAAAAGGTAACGCTTCTGGTTTTTTAAACAAAGGTCGTGGACAGTGTTACCGTGGGGTGAAAAATACCGTAAAGTCGCTGAGCTAGAACCTCGCGTTCAGCATATCTGAATGTCATGTCCGTTTACCTCCCATCCCTTCCAGCATTAATCTTTAGTGACTACCCATGAAAGTGGAGGCGGACATGTGAGGTTCTGCTCCATGCAGAGTGTGGTGGAAGCACGTGGATGGGCCCCAGGGTGGGGTCCCAGTAGTCAGGACCAAGTCTGCCTCTTGGAGCCCTGAGTGTCCACAGGAGAGAGGTCTTGTGCCCGATGCACAGTGCTGTACGGGGCGCAAAGATTGATGAGCTCTGCTGTAGGCGACAGCTGGTCTCTGAGAGGGAACATTCCCCTTTAGAGTACTGGATGTGCCTCTCCATCAGGGCCGTGAGTATTAGCCAGGCAGCTGGGATGGCAGAGCTGGGCATGTGTCTCAGGACGCTGCTGTGCAGAGCGGGGCTGTCTCAGCCATGCTGAGCACCTCACAAGGCCATCGGCAGCCTGGGAAACATGGTCACCCTGCTTTCTCAAGGACAGATTCACAAGTAACAAAATTTCTCAGACCTTGGTCTTTGCTCTGTATCATATCGAACATTCTCAGAGTTTCGCACAGTAGATGGCAACATTTATCATGTCCAGAGAGGTTTAAAAAAACATTGCATGTACCAACCAGTCTTGGGAATAGTTCATAAAAAGTCAAGTTGGCAGAAGTTCAGTGCTGGGAATGTTCCCTGTTTCCTGGTCTTTAATTACCCAGTCTCATGGCCGCAGCCTGCTTGGTCTTGAACAGAGCGAGCACTTTCACTTGACCCAGCGCCTGGAAGAACGGAAGCCACGGGCACACAGGAGCCAGCTGTGTAGTTCTCCTTGAGCTCCAGGACGCTTGCTGCTACATTAAGCCTTTGGAACCACTGTTTCTCAGACTGTTGATGCATTTGATACTGATTAGTAATTCCTGAAATCAAGTTTCTAAACACAAAGTGATTAATGATACAGGAATTATGACCCTGTGGTGCCAACAGCTAGTCTTGCCAGCATTGGATTAATTGATTAAAAGAGAAGTCACTTTTTCTTTCAGGCATATGACATAATTTTCAATATTAAAACAACTAAGGACAAATGTGAAGAGCCTAATGTAAAATTCACAGCAAGAGCTAAAGGGATTTCATTTCATAGTCAAATCTTCTCCTGCTGTGGTCACTGACGCGTCTCACTCTGTCCAGCCTCAGGAATCAATACCCCTGGCCCTCTGTCCCTTTTCTGGGGCTTGTTTGCAGCATCAGGGCCTCTTGGGCTACTCTCAGAGCCACCCTGGGCATCCCAGGCTGTGCCTCACCCTGGCGCAGCAGCCTCTCTTCCTGGCTATCCCGGGAGGCAGAAATGTCCAGGACAAACACTTTGCCAGAGGAGGCCTGTACCTCAGAACCATGGACCGCCTGACGATTTTTATTTGTAATAGTTTTTTTCTTGAGCCTGCAGAGTGTTTATGTTTCAGTTGGACCCTGCAACTGTACAGCTCTGCCTATGAGACAGGCTGCTCTTCATACCAAAGGACCAGACCGGAGCGCGTGACCTTGATGCCTCTCATCTCTTCTGAGTATTTATTCTGGCTGTTGTTTCTATCACTCTGCAGAGAGCACATGCAGGAGATAAAAAGGTGTCCAGAGGGAGTCTTCGTGAAAGGACTTTCTCCGCCCCTGTCCTACCTACCAGAGTTTCCCAGGGTCAGCAGCTTCTGAGTTCCTCCAGAGTGCATAACCACCAACCCTGGTTTTGTAAGCCTTTGGGCTGATAACTCTATATTTGTAATTTATTAAATATGTGCCCCATTAATTCTTTCACGTGCCCATATTCATTCCTGGGAAGTTCTCTGGGACGATTGTGGGCTCATAGCACAGAGCCCTCCTGGACAAGTTCCCGCGGCATAGTCTTAGCCAGAGAGCAGAGGACTTGTAAACGAATCTAACTTCTACCATATATTTTCAGAAGTGATGGTCCATTCTCTTTTATCTGTGGGGGGGAAAGTTTTAGAAAAGAATCTTAAAACTTACCTGAATGTAACAATGAAGGTAAGAATGACAAATGGCTTGCTTATAAAAATATTGCTGGACACTCAGATGTATCATTTCTGACTTGTGTCACAGAAAAGGCTTTGTCGAGGGACTCCAGCTGGCAGAGGAGGTCCTGCGACTGAATGCCACATGAGCCTCCCTCTGCTGTGTCTCAAATAGGAGCTACACCTGCTATAGCCAGAATTCCCTGCCGCTGTCAAATAGCCTAAATAAATAGGTGGAGGCCTTCACCTTTGATTGGTGACTGGCTTTTTGTGGGTGAACCTATACTAGCAGGTCAGTATATGCCCCCACTTGAAATTCAACCTATCTCTAGAGGTAATGGCTCTGATGCAAGCACAGGGTAGATGGTGGTTTAGCTTTTCACAGTGCTGTGATTTCATGTGATAGACATGTCTTAGAAACTTTTCCAGGCAAGAAAATGGTTATGAAAAATAGCCAGCACTGCGTCATGAATATTAGTACAATGTTACCTTATCCATAAACTTCTTTGTCATTTTCTATTAACAACATTAACTGTAGTCTTGGGTAGCAGTCTGGTGCTATGAAGGCCAACTCTGAATCTGTTATTAAGTTTGATAGCACACCAAGCACCCTTTGTAAAGCCTTGCTTAAGAGAGGTGAGCAGCAAAGGCTGAAATGCCCCTAGATGGAAGAGAATGGGGCCATTTTATCCAGCTCTTTGTGAGAAAACAAACCAGCTGATCTCTAAAGAGGCTGAAAAGTTGGGTTTTCATGTTAAAAACTGGCCTATGTTTAACCATTGCACAAGCTAAAAAGTTGCATAGCCGGGCCCCTAGCACAAAAGATTCAGAAAGCTCTAAATGGGCCAGATTCTTAATTAGACTCCTTGACTTGATGTGGGTCATCTTTTTTGTTAATCAGAAATGTAGCCCAGCAAGGGGTCCTGCCGGGAGCAAAGGAGAGAGAAGTTAACTTGTAGGTATTCTTTCTGGATGGCTCGCTGTAGTTATTTTCCATGATATGGAAGATGATATTAGCTTCACAAGGATTAGACGGCTTCTCTAAGGCAAAGTTTAAAAAAAGGAAAAAAAACCTCAACTAATATAAGGTCAGAATTTGAATATTCCTGGCTCGGTCTGCCTTGGAGGGGACAGACCTGGACAGCAGTCCAAGCTGTCAGTTCTTGCACGGTGGGGCCTTGGCCATCCCTCAGCTGCTCTCTTGTCAAGTGGGGACGTGACAATACTGATGTGAGTGTGAATAAGGTCATATAGGCAAGTGATTAAGTTCACCCTCAGCCCTTAGGAAACAGCTTACATTAGTGACCATCACTACTGAGGTTTTTTTGCATGCGTGTTAGTCTTTTAGGAGAATCAAGCCCACTGTGGCTCATTCGGGGCCTGTTGATCAGAACCTCCATTCTCACTGCTGCACACAACTGGCCGATGCTGGCCTGGCTTCCTGCTGTGCCACACCCTGAGACTGGGTGACTATGGTGACAAGGACCAAATGAGTTCACTCTGGGTTCTCTTGCTCCCTTTGGCACTTTCAGCCCAAAGCAATTCTAGAGCTCGTTCCATAATTAATAGTATTCTAAAAGAACCCTACATTGGGCGGTGCCTGTGGCTCAAAGGGTTAGGGCGCCAGTCCCATATGCCGGAGGTGGTGGGTTCAAACCCAGCCCTGGCCAAAAACTGCAAAAAAAAAAAAAAAAAAAAAAAAGAACCATACATTGCCTCCTTGGTCCAAAATGTGCATGAAAACATTAAGGCTTAATTTTATTCAATCTAGTATCTGCTAATACCAGAAAGTACCAGTTTCCAGAAAAACCAAATTTGCGAAAGGACTGTAAAATTCTGATTCTAATGTTGTTGGCAGTCACATGTATAGGCTAGGAACAACCCAAGCTGATACCATATGCAACTTGGGATTTGTACAAAGCTATTGATTACATATATAGGTCACTACAAAAGTTTTGAGACAGACTGTGCGGTGGTTCATTATTTCATTTCCAAGAAACGCAGTCGACAGCATCCTTTCAGACGCACCCATGCAAGTTTCAGCTTGCTTAGCTGATCGGTGATACTGGGAGGGTTTCATTTGTTTCTGCCTGTTCGGGTTTTACATTTCTTGAGTTTTGTGAATCTCAAAACTTTTGTAACAAACCAGCTATAAGAATGTGTTAAATGGTTTTCTGCTTTCTCTTTAGTGAAAATTAGATGACTATTCCAAACAGTGGATCAGAATTATTATTGGTATTGGGCGGCACCCGTAGCTCAGTGGGTAGGACGCCGGCCACATACACCGGGACTGACAGGTTGGAACCTGGTTCCAGGAATGTTAAAACAACAATGACAACTGCAACAAAAAAATTAGCCAGGCATTGTGGCGGGCACCTGTACTCCCAGCTACTTGGGAGGCTGAGGCAAAAGAATCACTTGAGCCCAAGACTTTGAGGTTGCTGTGAGCTGTGATGCCAGGGCACTCTACCCAGGGTGACAACTTGAGACTCTGTCTCAAAAAAAATAAATAAATAAAAATTATTATGTTTATTTTATGTTTAAAATACTCTTGACTCAATTTAAAATCCAAAGATGAAAATACCAAATAAATCTACCATAAATATACATAATTTTTCAGCAAATTCTACATGAAAGTGTATATTTCTAAAAAGATTGTTGTGATACCTATCTCACTCAATTGCTCTTATATAATTTTTAGATACTTTTGATGTCAAATTTTTTAAAACTTCGGCATTTGTTACTGCTTCAGACATTTTATGAGCATCTCTCTGAGTATAGTGGTAATTTATTATTTGGATGTTTGGAAAGAATGTATAAGATTCGTAGATGCTTCCCTATCTGCTGAGTTTCTCAAGTATTAACTGAATTCTGTTCTTACTGCCTTGTAGCCCAGAGTTATTAAAGTAAACTTTGGAATTCAAGGTGAGAAAAATAAAACAGCAATAGATGCTAACAAATAGGCCTTCCTGCTCTATCAAAAATGTACTATATCTATGATAACATTATAATTTCTCAAATTATAGGGATAACTATAGAGTTTTCAATAATTAATTTGTCCATATTAAAGAACTTCTCTAATCCAACTTTATTTAAATCTAAACATATATTCAAAATATCTTAAATTCCTGCCCTATGTGTTTAGCCATTGTTGTGTAGGGTTAGTGGATTAACTAGACAGTTTTATTTTTTTTTATTTTGTTTTTTTAGAGAAAGGGTATCACTCTGTCACCCAGGAGAGAGTACAGTGACATCCTCCTAGCTTACTGTAACCTCATACTCCTGGGCCCCAGCAGTCCTCCCACTTCAGCCTCCCTGAGAAGCTAGGACTATAGTTGCACCCCACTAATTAAAAAAAAAAAAGACACACATTTTTTACAAAGATGAGATTTCACTATGTTGCTCAGGCTGGTCTTGAACCCCTGGCTTCAAGTGATCCTCCTTCCTTGGCCTCCCAAAGTGCTGGCATTATACCCATGAGCCACTGTGCCCAGACACTAGATGTTTCAGCAGTGTGACTGAGGAGTGAAGGCTGACTGGTGGGCGGGACCCCAGTGCCCCGGGAGGAACAGGTTTACCAAGTGTGGGGGGCAGAGGATTCTGTCTGAGAGTGTCGGCCTCTTTCTTCCTGGAGTAGAGCTTATTCCAGCTGCTTCATGAATGTCCCGAGTGAGTCTGCCCTGAGAGCCTGTGGTGCTTTTACTGCTGTCTGACTGTACGACGTGTCCCCACGCGGCTTTTATTATCAAGGTCCTACACGAGATTCGGTGTGTATCGTTCACTTGGGAAAACCTTTTTAATATAACGCTCTTGCCAAAATGTGCAAACACAGAAATCATGGCTTTGAAACATTCCTTCAAAGGGCTGGGCAGGTTGCAGAAAATATAAAATCTCTAAAGTTAGGTATCAGCACATGAGTAGTCAAACCCATTCTTCGTTTAGTGCACACGTGCATGCTTAAGATGAGCCTAGGGTTGTGCTGACCACTGAAACGTGAGGGGTGGCCCCAGATGCTCCAAGTGCTGACAGGGTAGGGCGGCCGCAAGAGAAACCAGCAGGGGCAGCGGTCAGGGCGCTGAGAAGCAGGGAGATGGCGCTGGTAATTCCGTCTCAGAGGACCACAATAAAGCCTCTGTGGACAGGTTTAGCATTTCACCTTTGTCTTTAATTATTAAACATCAAAGGCCTCCACCCCACCCCCAAAGGCCACGCTTGTCACATGTATGGCCTCTTGGTAACTGTAAGTCACAGTATGACTGTGTTGTGTTTGTAAAAGTCCCCAAGCTTTTATTCCCTCCTAGCTCACCAGCTGGCTCGGGAGAGACAGCACATACATGGGTGAGGGTGTGTATGGTCATAACAGTATCCCCACGATAGTCAGAGCTCTGGCTTTGGGGGCTCCCGTGGCCTCCCGAGTTTCCTCATTTCTTCTCCTGGGGCCCCGAACACCTCTGCTGCAGGTTCCCACAGGGCCAGCCCGAGCCTGTGAGTGCAGCTGCCCAGTGGCCAGGGGCAGCCTTCCTCCTGACGGAACAGGCTGTTAGTCTCAGCCCCAGGAGGAGCCCCCAGTGACAGGGGCCCCCTTGTTCTCTCCCTCTAACTGCAGCCTCCCCACCTGCCCTGCCTCCCCTGCCAGTGACGCCTGGGAAACAGCCAGATCCTTGCTTCCACCCTAAAGAGCACTCTGAAATCAGATGACAGAGCCTGACTCAGTGTCCCCACAGGTGTCGGAAAACCAGCAGCTGTTCAGTGCCCTCAAGGCCTTGCTGGAGGACTTCCGCTCCGAGCTGCGGGAGGACGAGCGTGCCCGCCTGCGGCTGCAGCAGCAATACGCCAGCGACAGGGCAGCCTGGGACGTGGAGTGGGCCATGCTCAAGTGCCGCCTGGAACAGGTACTACCCTGCCAGCATCCCCACCCTGACCATGGGAGAGGTGGGGAGGGGCACAGTTAGGGTCAGAGCCAGCACATTGCGCCCCACGAGTGCACTAATGTACACAGCTATGATCTATTAAAAAAAAAACAAAAAAACAAACACCAGCCTGAGTAAGAGCAAGACTCCGTCTCTACTAAAAATAGGAAAAAACTAGCTGGGTGTCATGACAGGCACCCATAGTCTCAGCTCCTCGGGAGGCTGAGGAGGAGGATCACTTAGCCCTAAGAGACCAAGGTTGCTGTGAGCGAGGCTGATGCCATGGCACTCTAACCTGGCACAACAGAGTGAGACTCTGTTTCAAAAAATAAGAAGAAAAGAAAAGAACAGAAATAGCTCTCCAGGTACCCACAGGTTCTCCTGCTCTGCCAGCTGGGCCCAGCAAGCAGTGGTGTGAAACCAGCAGCCCAGGGACACCAGGCCCATCAAATGCCAGAGCAGCTGACCCAGTCCCAGGTCCTGTCCACTGCAGGACGTGCATTGTGCTCTGTGTAGTCCTCAGCCTGCATGGTCAGCAGTGGAAGGGAAATGAGTAAGGACACTCTGATGAGCGTTTAAACCTGTTTTAAAATGCATGCATGGCTCAGCGCCTGTGGCTCAACGGGCTAAGGCGCCAGCCACGTACCCTTGAGCTGGCGGGTTCGTAATCCAGCCCGGGCCCACCAAACAACAATGACAGCTGCAACCAAAAATAGCCGGGCGTTGTGGCGGGCGCCTATAGTCCCAGCTACTTGGGAGGCGGAGGCAAGAGACTCGCTTGAACCCAGGAATTGGAGGTTGCTGTGAGCTGTGATGCCACAGCACTCTATCCAGGGTAACAGCCTGAGGCTCTGTCTCA